>VXBU01000520.1:104760-121561 GCA_013400315.1 Bombycilla garrulus | reverse complement strand
AAAAAACCACACAAAAAAACCACATTACCACTTGTGTCTCCAAGACCTTCATGCTGCCAGTTTCTTCAGCCCTTTGATATTAAATTTTCTGTGAAGCACCTTGCATGTTTTTGGATAACTGTAAAAACAAAAAAATGGAAAAAATAAATTAAAAAGAGGCGAAAATAGTCATCAGCTACCCAGGTATCCTACACCATGGTCCATTTGGCAGAAATGTGGAACATCGATATTCTAATTGTGAATATTTGGGTAGCATCTGGTGCAATTGTGTGCTGGGTCATCACGAGGACTTCTGAGCACTACAGTAATGCACCAAATAAACAGAAATCACTGTTCCAAACACAAGGATTTCCCTAACTTATTTTCACAGGCCCTGATTCAGGACTGCACTTAAGCACATCTAAGAAGCATCCTGAAGAGTTTGAAGAACAACTAAAAGAATACAGGGAAAAGGGAAACAAAACAAAACAAAACCAAAAAAAGAAAAAAAAAAAAACCTAAAAAACAAAACCAGGATCTTTTTCTGAATTGAAAAAACAATCATCTTACCCTTGTAATGCCTCTTCTTTCCATATCATCCAAAAACTGGGGTGCAGCAGTTCTGAGATAATTAGAAGCACATTTCAACAAAGGACATATTGGAGATCTCCTTAAGATGCCTGCCTAGGTTGCATAAAACACTACATAGAAAAAAAAAGAAAAAGAAAAAAAATATGAAAACATGAAAAGAGCTGCCAATTGGACAACATGGGGAAGCAGTTCAATCCCATGTTGGTTTGTTTTACTTTTCTTTTTCTTTATTTTTTTAAGCTATTTCTTAAATAATAAATGCACATGAAGTGTTAAATATGTATATACTGTATTTCAAAAAAAATTAAAAAATCAAACGAATGGGGCACAAGATTGTTCTATAAGTCGTGCTGGCTAATTTTTAGTTTGTATTCATAAGTGGTTTTTAAAAGCCTTTTTTAAAGTGTAATTTGCATGTTCTACTTTGATTGTATGTAAACATATTTTAGAGCAAAAAAATGTATTTGTATTTTATTGAATATAGAGGCAAGAAAAAAACTTGTACATTGTTTGAAATGTTCTTTTTGTAACAGTTTTTATTCATGAAGCATTTTTGTACATTTAAAAATGGATATGGACTTGATGTTCTTTGAGGCTTAGATACATCTGGCATGCTTTAATGTCATGCTCCTTCATGATCTTAGATGTTGGTTTTTAAACATTTTTTTCTAAAACAAAGCTCAGTCTTTTCGCTACCAAATCAGGTTAGCACAGTATAGAGCACTTAACTAAAAAAAAAAGAAAAAAAAAAGTTAATCCTATTCATATGTTATTCATTGTGTGAAATTAAAGGAATTCAATTCAGTCTAACATGAGTTGTGAATTCTTTTGTCTTATTTTCCATCTGTTTCCCATCACTAAGGAGTTTAATAGCTTTTGGGATACTAATACCATGCATTCACAAGCCCTCTTTATGGTAATGGAGAAAAACATGCTTTGGTTCTGTTCTTTTTTTCTTTTTCTTTCTTTCTTTTTTTTTTTTTTTTTAATTTTTCCCAGAATATCCTTAAAAGTTAAAAATGGACTGTGCCACGGGCCCCACGGGCAGAAGGGGGATTCACACTTTAGTGATGTGCCTATCACTAAATGGACAGAAACATGTCTGCTCCAAATTGTGTCCTCAGGCACCAGCAGGGTAGAATTTGCCACCCGGGTGGGATTTCCACTCCAGAAGCAGATGGAGCATCCCTCTTCAGATCCCCGCTGGGAAGGCGGTGACAAGGGGGTGACGGGAGCCAACTCTTTCCTCACTGAGCATCAGAGAGGAAGGACTGCAGGCCAAGGGGTATTTTCCGTTCCGTGGAGCCTCATGCTGTGACAGTGGCACAGGGCACCGCTTGTTGGATGGCTTTAGATTTCCTTTCCAAGTTGCTGCTGAGGGAGGTAACTCTTGCTGCCCTTGTAGGCAGTCAGCCTCAATATCCACGAGTTCCTCCACAGCAATGCCAGATTTCATCTTTTGCCTCCTCGGAGAGAGTTCACCACCTTCACCCAGGGCTCAGCAGCCTGGTGGAAATTAAACCTCACCTCCTGGAGAAGTCAGTGGTGTACAGGCAGGATAGATAACTTAGTGTCTTCTCTCATTCTTCCCTTCTGAAGGTTGTGGGATGGACTGCCTTGGTGGAACCAACCCACCCAGCTGCCAAGACAACCCCTCTGGCTGCTGCTTTGACAGCTGTTGCTTCATGTTACTGTAGTAGATCTGCTCCAAAGATCTCAAATGTGATGGAGCTTATTTTCTTTTTCTTCTTCCTCTGTTTAAGATATGCATAGCCCCAGCCTTTGACAACAGTTTTCAAAAGTGCTGACATTTTTGCTCAGTTTTTTATTGGGTTCTGTGATGTATAAGCTACTGGTCTCCTACTCTAACCTCATTTTAGTAAAATGCCTGTGGCAAAGCTCCTTAGGAAGCATCTGTGAACTGTCAGAGATTTGTGTTTACTGCTGCAGTATCTCAGGACAGTTCTCTCCTCCTGCCAGCTCTTTCTTGAGGTTTACCTCCCATCACCACAACTCTACTGCGCTTTGGTGGTGCCACCTCACAGCCACGAGGTGGTGAGGCGTGGGGGAACAAAGGTGGGGATGTTTGGTTTCTGTTGCTGGACAGAGGAAAGGGCCTGAGGAACTTCATCTGTGAGGTGTTCACACTTTCTTGCCCCTGGGCTCTTTTTCTTTTTCCACCAGGCTGGTGCCATGTAGTGTCAGAAGACCCCACTCCTCACCAGTCTCCTCCTGGGCAGGGAGAATTCTCCGGTCATCACTGCAGACTGCTGTCTAAGGGTCACACTTTTTCTGGGATCCCTCTGTCCCTATTTCATCTGTAACTACTCCAGCTCTGTCGGATTAAAGCACGGGATATTCACAAGCTCTGGTATGGGGCAACATTTTTTAGGCACTTTTGGCCTGATGATCTTGGAGTCTTCCTCCCTGGTCACAATCCTTAGTAGAACACTCCAGGGAATCCTGCTTCAGAAGGGGTTTGGAGCAGAGGTCCTCCAGTGGTCCCTTCCAATCTTATCCATTCTGTGAGATATTGTTATCTTGTCTCAGTTTGTGAGAGTTCAATGTTTTCCAAATTAGAATACTTTCACTATTAATCTCTATCCCAAAATAATTGCAAATAATGAAAATATCAAGTGAAATGGAGAAATAGTGCTGTTTTCTGATTATTGGCCTCTTTCTTCGGAGCATCCTTTGTTCATAAAAGTTGTGAAGATCTGCTCAAACCTTCTTTGGACATTCTCCATATCGTAGGTTTGAATTTATGAGGGAGTTTCACATTCCTTCAAGGTATGGATGGGATGATGCTACCCTTTGGGGCAGAATATGATTTTAATTCACTTTTGATAGTGGAGAATGTTTGTGTGACCTGGGATAAGAAGCATTTCCAAGGTGGAAACTCGTCCTTCTCTGGCAGAGCCAAGACAAACCCCAACCTTTACCCCCCTCATTCTCGTGGTACCATTCCCCACCAGGCTCCTGAGCCATCTCGTGTGTTGAATTTATTTTGTGTCAAGGAAAGTTTGGTTGGTGGAGATGCCTTGTGTGCAACTTGTGTGAGCTCAGGACAACATTATTTGTTGCTCTGTAACACAATGCATACACATAATTTCAGAACAATGCTACTGTTACTGAGTAGAAAAAAAGTTCCAGTGACCTTGAGAGGATCAGTGACAGGACCCTACTCAAAGCCCTTCAGCACACACCATCTGGCAAGCTCTAGAAAGCAAAGGGAAGCATAGATGTCAAACATAAAAAATATATATTCGGCCTTTTATGAACAATTCATGAACCTCATCACTGGTGCACAAACACAGGGGGTTAAAAGCTAATAGCAAGCACTGAAATTACAATGAAGAGTGGCATATCAAACAGTCTGTGCATTTTTTTACTAGGAGCTGCAGGAAAAACTGGTGTGAAAGCACCACAGGAGCTGTAGGAGGACTTTGACAAAATGTTAGTGCAATCGTAAGTCATTTCATTATGACAACCAACTTTCTTTGTAACACAGAGCAAGACACACTGGTTCACGTTCTCAGCTTATGTAGAGCAGTGCTATCAGTTTCAAATGTGTTAAATCAGTTTACAGGAGCAAAAGGCCTGTTTTCATTTTCTCTGTGGAAACTATTCATCTGAAAAGTGGCTTTGGAGTGCTCCTAGTAGAAGGATGTAATATAAACTCCTGTTGTTTGTTGCCTGTAAGAAGTGTCATGTTGAGAAAATGGGCCTTTGTAAAGATTCAAGTGTTTGGAAACTGGTCCAGCAGCTCGAGTAGCCAACTCATCACAGTTTCATTAGAGCTGTGGTGGAAGGAAGAGAGTAAAAGAAGTGGAGGGTCCTTGGGAAAAAGATGAAAGAGTGTTTTATTTACCAGAAAGTTAAATTAAGTATCAATATCTACTTCTCATGACTCTGTTGTGCTACAAAAATAATCAGAAAAACAATTTCCGTGTCCTAAAAATCATGGAGTGCCTCTGTCCTGCATGAGTCAGGCCTATAGGAAACCCAGTTTTTCTTCTGCAGTGCTTGCAATAGGTGCAGCTTTTATGGCAGCTGTTTTCCTCACAGGATTTATCCCCTTGTGGACATCCCCCAGTCAGTGATGGAAAGCACAGAGCAGAGACCCTCTTCTCTCTGTACTTTTCTGGGTTACCCACTCTAGAAAAAAAAATCACAAGTATATTTGGTTGTCCCTGAGCATCTTTGATAAGGCAGGAAAATTTCTTACCATTACCAAATTTCTTACCTGTCTCCATCCCCCTCCCACGTATGTTCATAACTGGTAGTTCTCAAATTGTCCTAAAAATATTGTTGGCAAATAAGGCTTCTATCAAAATCGTACAATTTTTTTTCTGTGAAAGGGAGCAAAACTCCCACCTCCTCTCCCTGGTTCTGCATTCCACAATACTATGTGTGGACCCTAACAGCCCTTAGTGTCTTTTGCTTGCCTTGCCTGACATCCTCATCTCAAACACAAAATCAGTTTAAACAGGAGAGCTGTGAAAACCTCTGCAAGGTAAAGGCAAGGAAGAGAGCACGTGAAAAGCATCTCTGGTGAGCCTTTTCAGAGCATGGCAAGAACACAATTAGAGAAGGGATGAAAAGTGAGAGATCTCTCAAGGAAGCAAATGATAATGTGGCAGAGCTGTAATGAAGCCAGTGGCAAAGGAGAGCAGTGCTTAGTTTTCTTGAAGGCAGGAAAAAAATAAAACAGCACCACTTGAAGGGGAAGAAATGCATTCAGAAACACAAAAGGGCATTCACTAAAAGGAGGGAGAGGCTGGAGGATATGAAGATCTAGGTCATGGGGAGAGTATAAAAAAAGGATCTTGAGACAGAAGATGGAAGAGGCAGCCTGCTTGCTTACTGGGACTTTATTGCCAGTGTCTAAGCTGACACAGCACTCCTCATTTATCCTCATTAAACAGCTACCATCAGGGCACACTTAGTGACCATTAGGCCTCAATTCTCTCTCTTTAAACTGCAGATAAATAGATAGCTACTGACAGAAGTAAAACTGTCTTTGCTTGAATTGTTGATAGTTGCAGTTTCCCAAAATTCTGGTCAAGGATCAGCAAATGACAGTGAAGGTCTGACAGTGAAGACAGCAGTTGTACAGAAGCCTGCAAAGATGAGTACTCAAGGAGACGCCTTCTCTGATTAAATGGACTGAGCCTCATTTACTGCAGAGATAATATGATAATGTTTAACTTGAGCCCACAGGTTCTGGTTTAGTGGAAGGTGTCCCTGTCCAGGGCAGGGGAGTTGGAATGAAATTACCTTTATGGTCTCTTCCAACCCAAACCATTCCATGATTCTATGATTCTCAGGGACAAATTGAACACCTGCACCAAATAACCTGAGGATCAAACCCCTGCACCTGTGAAGTGTCTCATATTTTACCTTCCCAGAGGGATGGAAAGAACTTTGTGCTCAAGAACAACCACTACAGCACCCCATTTGTTAGAGGAGGCAAGAGAAACACTGCCCATATCATCCAGATTGTTCAATGCTATTGGGTGCTTCCATTTTAAGGTCTCACACAGGCCTCTGTGTTTCCTAAATATCCCAAAAAGAGCCCATAATTTTAGTGGAGCAGCTTATTGGATCCAAACTTCTCAAAACTTGTATCTTGGTGGTTTTCATAAAAGGCTGAATAAAATAAAAATTGAAGAATTTGGCTGTGACCAATCATTTTGCTTTTGCTCAGGATACCATGAGAAGACTTTTTTTGTTTTGCTTTGCTTTCAAATGGTGTTTCACCAGAAATGGCCATCTCTAGAATGGCCATGGTGACCCTGAGGGTCCAGATTCCAGCAGCTAAGAATGATTTTGCCTTCCTAATGTAAAAAAGGGAGAGCAAAGAGGCACAACTTCTCTGGGATCTGAACCACTGTCATCTTAATTTGGAAAATCCCATTATCATGGTTATGGAAATTCAGGACATAATATAAACAAGAACGTATGTTTGAGCTTTGGCTTTGTCCCACTGATATCAATATGATTTAAACACTATAAAATTAAGTGGATGATTAATTGCTCTTACAAGAAGGAACCTGGCTTCCAGTTCCAACACCTAGTCCCATCGGCCAAGCTGAAATTTAATTATTTTATTGAGTGGAAACAGCAATCAATAGACTTCTGTTTTAAACAACTTCACAAAGCATTCCTCGCCCCAGGCCTCAGTTTACCATGAGTAGTCCTTGCATATGTTGAAGGACTATTTGCTAACATTACCAAAATGCTGTGAATTCCTTGCTGGACATGTGCAACTCGTATGAGAGAACATCCTTATCAAGACTCTAATGACAGGGCATTGTCTCCAAGTCAGCTTCTTTCCTTATTTCTTTCAACCATGAAAAATGAGTCCATGTCACTTACACAGCAAAGTGAAAATGAATCTTTAAACCAGGGCACAGGCTTTTTCATCTTTCTTTACTGCAGCCATATGTTTCTGTCCATCCTTCACTAAATAAAAAATAATAAAAAAATCCAAAGCTCCCATGGAATAATTCCTTTTCTATAAATAGCTCTCAAGACTTGTCTGTTCACATTGGGTGGGTTTCTGAAGATGCAAGCTATGCAGTTTTGGATCAGTCATCTCTTTATGTCTTCACTGACGAGGGTGTCCCAGAAATGATATCTGTCTGCTCCTGCTGCTTTGATATTCAGATCACAGACTGGGCAAGGACATTGAGGCTGAATAACAGGAGAGGAAGCATAAAAGTTGTTCCATCTGCCTTGGATTCAAACACCAAAGGTGAAAAAGGGTATGAAACCCCCGACATGGCTGGAGAATCCTGAATTCCATCTCGCTAGGTCTCTAGAGAGCTATGTGTGGGACTTTTGAGATGTGCTGCATGTACATCAACCCAAAGGCCTTTTGCAGGCTTAGCCAACCTGTGTTTCTGCCTCTGTTTCAGGAAGTGGTAGCTTTGAAAGACCATATCAAACCAGTACATTGTGTTTCCTGCACATCCTGCTTTATTGGAGGTTAATTCCTTCTGACGCATGCAGTCTGCTGCTGCCAATTAAGTCAAATGTATTTTACGCTTTACTTTTCTGTTGCCTTACAGGCTTTTGTTGGGGAAAAAAATTAATAAATATAACTTGCCAAACACTGTTAAATGACACGGTCTGATGACTTGGAATAAACACCCAGATTTTAATACATCAGAGGGATTGAGAGAGAGGAGGAGGAAACTCCGGAGCAGCACCCAGCTGGATGCCACCCGCACAGCACCCAGCCATCAACCACAGCATTAATCTCTGACTGCTGCAAAAGAAGGAAAAGGGACCGCAGGTCAAGCCAGCAGTACAGAGATTTTTCTCATGCAGTGACATTGCAATGTGTGATTCTTTAGTAGAGGAGGATAAAAAGCAGCTGCACTGGAAGAGCAGTAGAAGTGCAGGATAGACCAAATAGGCTCATCCTTTGCAGTTCCATCTCTGCTGCTTCACATTGTGGTGGTTTCCGGGTTTATTCCTGTTTTCTGCTTCTGTCTGTGATCTCCAGGTCATCTCTTGCAGGCTTTAGAGTAACAGCTGGGACTGCTCATGCTCCAGTTATGATAAGATAAACTATATTTACTCAGGGTCAGCTGAGACACAAAAATATGAAAACACTCATCAGATCTTCTGAATAAAACAGATTTATTTGTTTATTTATTTACTTATTATTCTATTATCCAGCTCAACACTTAGGTGTTGCTGTGCTCTGAGATGCTCAGGGGAGCTTCTGGGTGACATTACATTCTAATTTCAAGAAGAGAGGCAGTAGCAGGTCAGAAGAAGCAGAAGTACAACCAAGGTAAAGAAGAGTCCCAGGAGAGCTGACACTGTGTGTCAGTGACACAGTATATCAGCTGAGATTCCAGGTTCCTGAATCCAGGTCCATAGTTCTTAATTCCATTACATGGCTTTACTGGAAAATTTTAGAGCAAATTTCAGAAACAAAATCAAGCCCAAGGGGTGATTTCAATTCCTTTTCTTTGGTAACAACAGAAAAACTTGCCATAGAAAGCCTCCCGTAAAGAAGCTGCAGTGTACTTTACCCAAAATGACACTTTTATGTCTCCTGTGGGATAGATCATGAGTGTCAGAGACACTAAATCCAACACTCAAAGCACTTTCTGTGAGAAAACAATGGTTAACAGCACTCTGCTTGGAAATCCATACAAAGATGCTTCCAAGGGATGCTCAAGGCAGGCATTCTTCTTGAGAAAAGGCTTGTCACTGATGAGAGAAGGATATGCAATTACGGGAAAATACCTGATGCAAGAAAAGAAAAATTCCTTATTTGTAGCCAGAGACAGGGTTGATGCTTGACTAGATCACAGTTTGGAGAAAGACAGTACAAAGGCAACACATATCATACCTGAAAGATGGAGTGGCAGCATCAAAACAGTTCATCAACATCAGCTTTGGATCTCAACATCACAGCTAAAATTTAATTTTAAATTTAAACAAATTTCCTGGCAGGGAAGTGCCTTCAGTTCTGATCATTACAGACTGACAGCTGACGATGAGAGAAAGAGACAAAAAACACTCCTTTCATCCAAAAAAAGTGCCTTTAAAATCTTTGCAGAAGTGCATAAGATTGGGCTGAGATGGTGCCTCAGAAATCGCATCTGTCCAGTGCTTCCAAGAAGATGAGATGATTGCATCCAACACACTATTGCTGGCACTACTGGATTGCATGGCTATGATTAAAAAATAGTATAGGAGGGAGAAAATGTTTCAGATAACAGTAAGATTCTGCTCAGTAATTTTTTTCTTTTTATCTGCAGAAGTTTGCTGATTTTCCTCACACATTTGGATTTCCTGTGATTCTTAAATATATTCCATTTGGAAAATAATTGAAGGGAAAATTGGCATGCTCTTTAACAAAAGCAGCAATTCAGCCTGGAGAAGGGGAGGGTGAGGAAAAGCCTCATCACGCTCTGCAGTTTCCTCATGAGGGGAATTGGAGGGACAGGCACTGATCTCTCAGGTGACAAGTGACAGGACCCCAGGGAATGGCTGGAGCTGTGCCAGGGGAGGTTTAGGTTAGATTTTAGGGAAAGGTTCTTCCCCCAGAGGGTGCTGGCACTGCCCAGGCTCCCCAGGGAATGGGCACAGCCCCGAGGCTGCCAGAGCTCCAGGAGAGTTTGGACAGCGCTGCAGGGATGCACAGGGTGGGATTGTTGGGTGTCTGTGCAGGGACAGGAGCTGGACTGGATGATCTTTGTGAGTTCTTTTCAACTCAGGATGAACTATGACCGGTAGTTAGTGCAGATGTTTTTTTTTAACTCGTTGACATTAACACATTAAAAGCAGGTGTCTTTATTTCTATAATTATTTTGTAGCTGGTTCAATTTGTTGAGTAATTAGGAGTGTGTGATGAAACGGAAGCCACACAGCAAAATTGTGCCTGCTCTACAGCAAAATTGTGCCTGCTCTACACAAACTCCTTCTTGTTTTCGTAAGTGGACTGAAGGGTAAATAAATCCCTGTTTTCCCCGGAGCTCTCACAGATATTTGTTAACCTCTTTTATCATTATAGTAAAGGCTCACTATGGTAGCAAGCTCTGACTGCTACATTTCTGAACTCTTCATTAAAAGGTTCTGATTTTCCATCAGTTCCAAGTAATCCCAGTGAAATGGACAGCAGATATGTCCAACATGATCTAGTTATCTGCATAAAGAGCTTGGTGAAATGACTGCAGGCTATGTATGCATCAAGAGAGCCAGCTCTGAAATCAGAAACGGTGTAATTATGTATTTAATTACTTCACCTAAGGGACAGAGTCATGCAGTTTGGTTGTATTGTTGTGATCTAAACTAATATCTCCACACCAAGGGGTATTTAGGTTGGCACTGCCTTGGAGATTCTGTTCAATGAACATAAATTTGTAACTTACAAGTAGATTTAGAGTCATATCTTCTCTCAATTTATCTGTAAGATTTAATTTGACTTAGAAGCAACGCGACATATATATACCTTTTCTAGAGTTTCATTGTTCTCCTATACTCTTTCCTTCATTCCCTACCTCTTGCTTATACTTATTCCACATATCCACCCTTATCAATACTTCTTCCCCTCCTTTTAATCTCTTTACTAGTTCTATCTTCTTGTTTAAACCAGCTCTCTTTAATATTGGTGTGATGCAAAGGAAGAGCAATTGGTTGCTCCCTCATTCCATACCATAATTTGTGCTCAATTTTCTTTAAAAAACGAATTCATTTCCTATAGTTGATCCCAGCTTTCTCTCATTAAGTTCTTATCTTCCATTTCTACAAGCAGGTTAGATTCTTAATAACATTGTTATAGAAAAGAAAATCTAATAATTTCTGGGAAATAATTTATGGTCTTAGAGAATATTTTTTTTTTCTTGTTTTTTGAAGGAAAAATAGGGATGCTTATGGTTTCAAAGGGAAGGAAAAACAAAAATTCATGGCAGTTTTCTTAGACACTGATTGGTTTAGTTGACGAGAGTTTAGAGATGATAGTGAGTCAAGCTTCAATTATAATCAGAACTCCAAGAAGTTTCTTTACAAATATTTATTTGATGTCTAAACTGATAGTAAAGTGTCCTTTAAAAAAAAAATGGGGAATGGCCCCATGATATAGCTCAAAAATACTTTCTCATCACTCTTTGTTAACTACCTTTACGATCACATTCAGCAGTACACCCATGCCGGTGCTGTGCAGCAGTACTGTGAGTTTCCATACATCAGGTGCCCTCATCACCTCCCAAAACCGAGGCCGTGAATCGGCACAGTGGAGGTGTGATAGTGGTGGGGGGAGCAGGGAGGCTTTGAAGGATTGCCCTGATAAATCATGAAGTGTCTCCGTGTGGGAATAGGGGCTGTGCTGGGTCGCCACACCAAGCCCAGCTGACCTGGGTGACATCCCAATGTAGCAGATACACCTGGACACAGTGCACTAATTGAATCCCTGCAGAACTTGTTTTCTTCTGCTTCTGTGATGATGAACAGAAGCTGCAAGGAAGAATAAGAGGCTGGCAATGACCCTGAAGGTGTAAGGCGGCTCTGTGCACAGGGGACCCTTTTCCTACAGGTGCAACACACAAAGGTGTTCAGAGATGTGTCATGTAGGTCAAAGGAAGCAATCTTTCTTTAGTTAAATGAAATTTGAGACTACACAGCACAAGTGAACCAGGAGCCAGTTCATCAGCCTCATGTGTATCCCTTCAGGAGATCTGACAACATTCATTAAATCCTGAAATTAAATAATGGTGCTGAGTCTGCAATTATATTGAAACCAGTAAATTCAATTAAGGGTAAGTAGTATACTTTATTTGAATGGCTCACTTGGTGGCTTTTTGGTACATGTAAGTAAGAAGATAAAGAGAAAATGCTTTTTAATTTTTTTTCAGATTATGCTGTGTCAAATGAAGACCACACTGAGAACCTCACACAGAATCACACAGTACAGCAGAAATCATAAAGAAGGAAATAGCACTCAGGACAGAAGCAATTTTTTTGCACCAGATTCATAGTCTTTTCTATTTCTCCTGTTATTACTCATATAACTGTTATTAATCCTTCCCAAAACACTTAGTGATACTTGTTATACTGGACAATATATAAATACACAGTCCTCCAAAGAGCAGTGGTAAACTTACAAATAGTAAGTAGTTGCATGTTAGAGCAGAAAGACTGAGGAAATGGAATTCTAGAAACCTTAGTTACCTTCTCCATTCTTTCAAAAGACAAATTATAGAATCCTGGAGAAAACTGGAGTAGTCCTGTGACCTCAGTCCCTGGCAAGGTACAGCCAACAACTCACCTCAAGTATCTAACGGATTTCTTCAGTTTTAGAAGCTCACAGGTTTGCCACACTGGATTTCAGCACATTCCCCCCCCACCTGGTAAGGCTCCATCTACATGCACAGGTAAAGTGCCTTTCCCTGCCTGGTTTCTCCTGGTGAGCTTTTTGGAGGGTGATGGTTTTATTTCACGTCTGTTGGAGCAGATGACTGCCAGAGGAAGTTTTTCCTTCTTCCTTCCTTCAAAGCATGGCAAAGGCTTGGATGTTCTCTGGCGTGTCAAGAAACCTGAGCGTGGGTCTGTCACTTCTCTTTGCTGGCAGGTGCACAAACAAATGGCATCAGCCACAGCTGCTGCTGCTACTGCTTCCTTCCATTGTACAGGAAAACAGTTTCCTTGGCTTCTTTCCACCAGGGGCTGTGGGCTTTGATCAGGGCGCAGTGTGTCCCTGAAGCTGAGATAACCAAGGCGTAAAGTCTGTGGTGTTTTCTCAGCCACTCTCACCAGCCCTGAGCAGGTCTGAAAGCTGCCCGCTCAGCAGCTAGCACTAATCATCTCTTCTCCCTGCCTTCTGCAGTCAGACCTATCTCGAGTTTCCTAGGTCTTCCCCTGCCTGCACTGGGAGTTGAGGTGCTCCCTTTGAGGTTACAGAGCTGGCTCCGGGAGGCAGACAGTTTGAAAAAAGCTTTTACATTCTTAGCATCTGCTTAGACACTTGCATTTGCCATTTTACTGTGGGCCTCGAGGGTAGATCAGAAGGAAAAGAAAAATGGCTTTCAGGATGGATTAGTTTTGGGAAGAGTATTGTGTGCCAAAGGCAGTGCAGAAAGAAGTAAACATTCGAGCAGACAAGGATGACATCATTTATTCAGTGGAACTGACAGGGGCAATGTGAGAAGCTGTAAAAGCAGATAAGAGGGCTGAGGTTTGAGGGCAAGGCACTAAAACTGGAGAAGGGAGATCTAAGCAGCAGAGCTTGTTTTTTTCTGTGCTGTTCTGTGCCTATGTAGGCTACACACCTCCCACTCAAAAGTTCATATCCACCCATTCACTGTGGAATATCCTCTGAACCGCATTGTTCACAGGGCCTTTACTGGGTCATCTTGACACTGGGCTTTCAGAGCAGGGGAACAGAAAGAAATGTTCAGTCGTAAGCTGAGGAGAAAAACTGCATTGTGGTTTTGGAACACCGAGGCACCGCTTTTTCAATTGAAATTTTAGGTGAAAAGGAGTTTGGTCAAGTGGGTTCAATAAAGACACCTGGGTTCGGTTTTGAAGGCAGAAGAGGTATTTTCAGAGTATTGCATGTCCGGAGCAAAAAAAGAATAACAAAGGCTTGCCCACAGAAATAGGCTGTGATGTTCTAGGGAATAAGAACAGTTATTTTGCTACCAGCTGTAATAAGTTTCAAGTGCTAGCAAGATCAATAGGAGAACCTGGAAAGAGACCAGCTGTAAGATGAGGCCCAAATATGAAAAAATGAGAGCAGGGCTAATTCTGAAGGTCATGGATAATTGCTGTCATGAGTAAAACTGATCTCTGTGCCGGACTTGATATTTTTCATGAAAATCAGCTTGCTTCAATCCCTTTTGTTCCAAGTAAGGACACGGTAAAAAATAGTCACTTTCATAACACACACCTAATCCTCTATCCACTTTCTGCCTGTAATTAATTTGCTGGTTGCACTGGGAAGGTTGGAAAACAAGTTAACAGAGGGACCCCCTGGACATCTTAGAGGCTGAAATCAAATCTTATGAAGACAATTCTCAACATTCCTGACACAACCNAACTTGTGATCTCAGCATCATGGTGTGGGGTTTTTTTTTTTTTTTTTTTCTTTAAGCTGGTATGAGAAAGGAAGGTGGATGAAACGTTGTTTCATGAAAAGGTCTGGTATCAGATTCTGTACTTGGAAGCAGTAGATTTTCCTCACAGTGAAAACTGAATTTAAATGTTAAAATTATCTTTGGAACAGAAGCCTCCTTGCCCACGACAGTAAAAGCTGTTGCCTCCAGTGGAAAAGAGAGATGCACACACCTGCACTCACACATGTCCAGTATACAAGACAGAAAACAGACACTGTGTGAAAAGAAAAAAAGGATTTCGCTCCCCAAAATCTTACTGGAACATTGCACTTGAAGGCCCATGTTATCCGGAAATACCAGTGGCTGGAATGGACTAACTTATAACAGGACATTTTGACTGTCTGTAGGCCATAATTCACATTCTAGCACTTTTTAAGTGTTCTTGTTATGTACTGAGACCTGTTAATGCTTATACATATGCTTCTAGAGGATGATTTCACAGACTTTTGTTATCTAGATGGCAAAAGAAACAGTTCAGATTCAGGGTGGGCCATATGGGCCAACTACAAGGGTTTCAGGAATGTCTTGTGAAGGGTGAAGACCATAAGATTCTCAGTGAGAACTAATTAGTTGTGTCAATGCTCTCACATGAGAGGGTTACACTTGAAACCATTATATTTCTGTTCCAATTTTCAGATTTTCATCAAATTCAGTGAGTGAAACATTTCCAGGTTGGCGGATATTTTCTTATAGAACATACCAAGGAGTGCCCAGGATGCCCAGAGCAGCTGTGGCTGCCCCTGGATCCCTGGAAGTGTCCAAGGCCAGGCTGGACAGGGCTTGGGGCAGCCTGGGACAGTGAAAGGTGTCCCTGTCCATGGCAGGGAGTGGAACAAGATGGTATTTAAGATTCCTTCCAGGCCAAACCATTTTACAATTCAGTGTTGATATGTAAGGACATAGAGAAATACAGGGTAAGTGTCCAATTGGAAAAATTAGTCCTGGATAGTCCAGAATCAGTGTTCTTTCACTGAATGTTTTCTACCTAATCATGCCGCGGAGAGAAAGACCTTTTTTTTCTTTTTCCTTTTTTTTTTTTTCCCACGGGTTTGTATAATATAATTACAGTGATTTCATTTGTTATGTTAATGCAAGATCCACCAAAAATAGAAACAGGAGGGGCTAAGATGTCAGTATACCTCTTACTCAGTAGTATTTGCTGTTTTATTGCTGCCTTACCTTGACCGCCTGTGGTCGCTGGTTCAGAATCCCTTTTACCACTCCAGTAAATACTTTTAGTTGTGATTTAAAGAAATGGCAAAGGCTTCTCTGTTTGTTTAGATTTTATGGCCCTATTATTGTTTCCCATTCTCAGAGAGGAGGACAATTACTTTATAATTAATCTTACATAGACAAAACATACCATCTCTAAAAATGACTATTAAAACATTTATAATGGGAAATGTACACATACTGAGTTGTATATCACGTACCCTGATTATTTAGTTATATTGACCATATGTTATTTTATTTGCCTGTTATTTCTTAGATGCATTGAGGAAAGAAGAGAAAAGGTGCTCGAGGTATCAATTCAACATTGTTTTGCTCTTGTAGAAAAGGCCAGGGAAAAGAATCTGGCAACTTGCCTTGACATCAACCATCTGTAAATTCATCATTCTTTGGATCCCTAGGTAATTTAGTTTCAGCCAAAATGAGCATTCTCAATGTTGACAAATGGTCTTGCTACATTTCCCCAACAAAAGTAGTTTTGTTGGAGATTTGACCTTATGGAGCTCTTGTCTCCCTTGAAAAAACTAGAAGTACAAGAAAAAACCTTTATGATTAATTGCCATTACTGTGACTTTTTCAGCTATTAGTTCAATTAAGAATTTGGCAAAGGGGTTGTTTCACTGAGCTATTATACTTCAGTAACATTCATAAACTCTAGAGAGTTTGAATATGCGTTTTTTTAAGAAACCCTTTTCTTTGTGAGGTCTAAGTATTTTCTGGCACCATTCTTGACTCTCATATTAATGTATGCATTGTTTTTCTTCCATAACCACATCACATCCCCAAAATATAGTAGGGTGACAAGCAATATGCATAAAGTCCTGGATCATATTCAGCTTCTAAGATGCAGGATATCCATCTTTGATCTAATGACTCACTGAAATTGTCAACTTCCTCTCTCTTGTAGAATGCCTGATTTTCCATTTCCATTGTAATTATAGGGTTGAGAGTAAAAATATAACAAAAAAAAAGGAGCATCACAGAAAGACTGTATGTATATATATATTTTCCCATGCCTTAAACAGAACTGAATCTATTATGTCATCCATGCAGATGTTTTCCTAACATCTTATTGAAGACTTTCACAACATCCCTAGGTAATATAATACAATAATAAATCCCCCACTATGAAAAATCCTGGTGCAATTTCACCCCATTATTACTCATGCTGCAACTAGGAAAAAAGGACAACAGCTTTTGCTTTACTTCTTCCTCCTAACACAGTATTTTTTATGTGCTTGAAAATTGTTATGATGTCTACTCCTGGTCTCTTTATAAATTAAATAACTTTAGTTGTTTCAATTTTTTCCCAGATTTTCCAGTCTCTAAATGCCAGATCATTTTTGTTACCCTATCCTGAA
>VXBU01000520.1:89410-104717 GCA_013400315.1 Bombycilla garrulus | reverse complement strand
TGTACAGCTGTTCCTTACTCTTTTGCCTGAAATGCGTCCTTTCTCCTCAGTTATACCCGTTTTTATGAGATCAGCTTGAATTCTAAACCTCAGGGGGGCTTGCATCCTTGATTTCTCTTCACCTTCACATAATTTTCAATCTTAGTAGGCAGATCTACTCTTTTAAACTTCAATTAATTACTTAAACCATTACAATACTGAACATATCCCTGCAGAACTTCATCAGCAATAAAACGCTGGGAAGTGTTCAGCTACTCACATCACAGAAGTTTCATTTGGACTTTGAATCCTTAGCTGGCTTTTAAAAAGTGTCCTGTCAGTGCCAAAGGTACAATCACACCTCATACTTGCCACATCCCAGTGTGCCACAGTGGTTTAGGGTAGGCACAGCTGAGGCTTTTACTGACAGCATCAGCCTGTGGAAGATGAAAAGCTTCAATCCATTTCGCTCAAGGATTAACAGCTTTGACACAATTATAGACTGACATGGCTGTTTCAAAGATGTCTCAAATGACTTTTACTGGAACATTTTCTTGCTCTCCTAGTGAAATGTATAGCAAAGCTGGCGTTAATTTTATGGTTTAACACATTATCTAAATGAGTTCCGAGAAAACCTTGTCTTCTAAGAAATCTTTTATGTTCTTGGCCACGATCAGTTCTGTCGTACATGTTCCCCAGGAGATTTTGTTTATGTGCTTCCTTCTCCGAAATGTATCGCTTGTCCTATTCATCAGTGTGTCTTGTGTACTTTCCTTAACCTCGCTGCTTTGCTGGCCTCATCCTATTATTTGGTGTCTCCTATTCAATATTCAAAAATAATTATTCATCATAGAGTTTGATGTTATGTTTAATCAGTTTCATATGATTTCTATTTTTCTATCGGTAGCCTAAAGATCTTAATTCATAGATGTGTAAAATAAGTTATTTTCAGATAAATTGTCCTAATTACTTATGTGTTTTCCCAGGTCCATTGATGGCTATTGAACAAACTAATGTCAATTCTATGTCTGGCTCAAAAAGTACCTTAGGAAGCTGAATGGTTTTTTTCCCTACATTTTTTCCTTAGGCATCTGCTGGTAAGACATGTTGCAGGATAATTAGTGATTCACTCAATATCCAAATAGACCATATGGATTTGTAAACTGCTTTTCTCAGACTGTGCATTTCTTAATATGGCACCTGTGTAGTTTCCAAAATAAACTGATTTTTCGACTTGAAATTCAGTGGAGGATAAGTAATAAAGAATGTGCAAAGGGCTCTGATTTAAAAATTAATTTTCAGTCTAAAGGTGTTGCCTACTAACCAATTTTGATTAGGTACTTGCTCATTTGGACTGGATAAACAGGAGTGGCCATGTCTGAATGTCACATCCTTTGTTTTTGAGATGCAATGAGCATAGCTGTCAGACCTCATTCAAGAGTAGTAGTCTACGCAGAGATGTGGTGTAGATTCATTTCTATGCACAAAAAAAATCCAGCTATCTGATGGTAGAAAAGCTAAACAACATTTTATATCAGAAATAATAGTTCAAGGTATTTTAATAATTTACAAATTCTTTACCCTCCTGCTTGCAAGGGGATTGTTGGTTATTTAAGATACATTTCTTGATTATGATTTTCATTTTGTTCTGTGCTTTCCTGTTGGTTTTGTTGATTTTTTTTTAATATCTTTGACTATTTGCACAATGACTTCCCTCTAGATATTTTTCGAAACTGCTCTTAGCCCTTCTCTTCCTAATGATGATTGTGTCTGACTCTCACCTTGGGTGCCCAGTGTGGAACAGCAATCATTGGCAGTAGATGATGGTGTAAAGCTTCTATTTTATGTGCTGCCCTGCTCAGATATACTTTTGTGCTCACCTCTGCCGCTAAAATATTCATTTTAATGGTAAATGAAGCATATTTCTAAAACACTGCGCACTAGCAGCATAGTTAATGTTGCAAATCCATTTTCGTCATACACCTGGAAGAAATCAGTGCTATTAACTTCCTATTTTCCCTCAGCATTAAATTTACGCAAGACTAAATTAACATGAAATTCCTCTTCAAAAGACTCTGTAACAAATGAATGGGAAAGTGCAGTTAAAAATTTGACTCTTACAGCATTTTTACTACTTAAAAAGGTCAGTCCCTACCCACAGCATGTATAGGTAATTAAACACTGGAATACCTTGCCCAGGACAGAGGAGATTTTTCCTATGCTTTTAGGTATTTTGTCAAGGTTTTGATGGCAGAGCTTGGCGTAGGAAATGTTGATTAATTCCATATTCTGTGGTATGCAAGAAGACGATGAATCCCACCATTCTGTTTGGACTTGAAATTTGTGATTTTGGAACAGGAAAAAGTAAGTAAATGTTGTCTGGTGAACTTTCCCCATTTTGTTCTAAGGAATTTGTTATTCAGAATAATGATCCTGAAGTGTCACAAACAAGCACATACATTTCTATAGAGGCATTTCCCCTCTGCACCATGGACCTGATAGACATGCCTACCTTTCCCAGTCACTGGAATGTCTCCATGCCAACTGCTACAAAATCTTCCAGCATTAAGAGTTTGACTTTTACTTAAAAAAAACACCCAAACTTATAGGCTGGAGACAAGCAGACTACTCATCAGAATTCAAGGAGCCACTGCTCTATGTACTAGACATGAATCTCCTCAGACACCAGATTTCCATGAACTGCAAGCTATAGAGTTCAAAGGGGTCAGGCATCAGAAAATCAAAACTGAGCTCACCAGTATTTTCAGGGCTGCATGTGATTTGGGCCAATTGCAAGAGCCATTCTCTATGCAGCCTGGTCTAGTGGAAGGTGTCCCTGCCCATGGCAAGATGTTGGAATGGGATGATCTTTAAGGTCACTTCCAACCAAAACTATTTTATGATCCTATGATTCATCTCTATCAGATGTGGATTTAACAAATTATGACTAATTTTTCAGTCTTCTCCATAATTTAGTTGAAGAGAGGTCTTAGTTATATGGAAATGTTAAAATCCAATGCGTCACGTCCAAAGGGCACAGTGCTGTCTTTAGCCAAGGCTACCCACTGCTCTGAAAACCTCTACTCAATATACCAATTAGAAAACAAAGCAGCTGCTCAATTTAGTACAAGACGTAAGGAAGAATTAATTGATCTCAAGCAGAAAAATTAAACAAAAGGTAACACAAAAACACAGGATGTATTCAAACTGTGGGAAATAATTTCATTTCAGAAAAATTATATTGGATAAGAAATAAAAGTATATCTTAATTTTGTTGCTGTTAAAACAACATTGTGACACTGTGACACCACTATGGTAGCTGCTTTCTTGTGTTCATACAACTCCTCAGCGGTTCTGGTGGAAATTCAAGATAAATACAAGCTTCCAGTCAGCAAAAATCAGACACAGGGACATTTCCAGCTAAGCCATGGAAATGCAGTATCCATGTAAGCAGCTGGAGGTGTGAACACACTGGAGTTTAAACTAGCAATTGTGAACACAGCTCAGGAAGTCCACTTAGAAACAGCCATTAATAAAACAACTAGGGAAAATAAAACACTGGAATTTGATGTGAACCATGTGCCAGCCCTGGCCCTCGCTGCCGCACCCCAGCTCCGGAGCCAAAGCCACGGCCGCCGAACTGCATGTGGCCCTTCAGAGCTCAGCAGGGGGCCCTCGCTCAGGCCTGAGCAGACAGTGTTTCACAGCCACTGCCGGGAGGAAAACCTGGCAGTGTCGAGGAGAGATCCAAAGAGACAGCCTGAGACACAGAGAGGGGTGTGGGAGGGTGGCAGTGACTGATGCTGACAGGGCCGGGTGGAGCCAGGCTGGTAGCAGAATGATGATGCTCTATCTCCAGCACAACAGGAGCTGCGGTTCAGTCCAGTTCTTGCAGCTGCTGGACCTAATAAACCAGTGATAAGCCATGCTGGAAAAAGAAATGCATCAGCTTCATGTTCCACCCCCAAATATAACTGTTTTTCACACCAGTGGAAGTAACACCAATATGAAACAAGCCCTCAGGGTACAGTGAAATCATGAGGGTCTGGAAGGATCCTTGTAAACCTCCCTGTAGGATCTGCTCCAGCCAACACTGCTCAGCCACCCATCAGAACCAGGGGTGTGAAATGTAGCCAGCTTGTTATTCCTGACTTGGAAAAACAGCTAACCTGGCACTGAAACTATTTTGTGCTTTAAATTGTGCTCAACTGCTCACCTACACTGCGGGTTCTGTGTATCCACAAAGATGGTTAGAGGAATGGGGCAATTCTCCTGTGAGAAAAGGCTGAAAGAATTTGGATCATTCAGTCTGAAGAAGAGAAGGCTTCGAGGTAATTTTATTGCTACCTTCCTACATGTAAAGGGGTTACAGGAGAGCAAATTTGGACAGGGGCCTGGAGCGACAGGAAAAGGGGGAATGGCTTCATGCTGACAGAGAGCAGTGTGAGGTGGGTTACTGGGAAGGAAGTCTTCTCTGGGAGGCCCTGGCACAGGCTGATCAGAGAAGCTGTGGCTGCCCCATCCCTGGAAATGTTCAAGACCAGGTTGGACGGGGCTTGGAGCACCCTCAGATAGAGGGAGGTGTCCCTGCCCATGGCAGGAGGTGGAACCAGATGAGCTTTAGGAGCCCTTCCAATCCAAACTATTCTGTGATCCAGAATAGCTGTGGGATTCCCCTGGCTGCCTTACTTGGAAGGGGTTCTCCTCCTTGTTGCTCCTGGGCAAGCTGCACAACTGGAGATGAGGCTCATTTGCAGGTTTGTGTGAAGAAAAGCTTGTTCAGTTTCTTCCCTCTGTCCTTAGGACGTGGGCCTCAGCTCCCCAGAGCTGCCACTCACAGCACTAAATTCACACTCTAAAATAAGAAGGTGAATGATAAGGCAGGGATCAGTAATTTAGCACATAGTAAGGATCTGGGATTATTTTACAGTAATTACTTTAACCACATCTGTTGGTCTCACTCTTTCCCCGGTATTTCTGCCTCTGTGGGTGCTCCCCTTCCATCTCTGGATGTCCCTGTGAGGATCTACAGCCCTCTGTGCTCACAGGAGCCACAGCCAGATGTTCCTGATGCTGGAGGCAATGAGATGCCACTTATGGCATGAAAGCTGCAGACAACATCCAGCAGTGCTGATCAACTACGTGCTCCCAAGGGTGACTTTCTGTAATATTTCTGCTTCTTCACTGTTCTCAAATAGTCTTGAAAGCATATAATCATTGGCATGGTAGTGAGCCATCAGAATGGAAGTGGTATTTATAAGGCAGGGAAGACTGGGATGGAGAAAGATCTCTTGGGTGATCACTGAAAGACACAGTCCAGCTCCAGACAACAAGAGGCTGAATTTTTAGGAAGAGGCTGAAAGGTTTAGCCTACACTGCCCGAATCAGCACCAAACTGGAGCACCAATACAGGCAATCACCTCAGCTACCTTATCAGAGAGGCCTTTTGGCACAAGACAAAATGTTTTCTGTTGTCTGCATGAACGGTTAGTTGCCTTGTTGGCATTCCTGCCTTACCACTTTCACCTCTGTTTTTTGAGGGAAAAAATCTGGTTCTTTCTTCTTTCCCACACTGCACACTTGAGAAACTTAATCATTAATATGAGTTGTCTCTGAGCATAAGGAAGCTGGTCCACAACCAAATACAAGGTGAACACATCTGAAGGTTTCACCAATGTCTCTTTGTTTCACTGCTACATCCAATTAAAATAGAAATCCAAATTATTTGCCTCCTTCCCCATTGAGAGCCTGTGACTATACAGTGAGCAAATTGCATGATTATTGGTTTTCCCAGAGAAATTGTTCTCTGTTAAGATGTGATATTAAAGGCAGGGCCTGCTGTGCAGAAAACAGGCTAAAGCAAGCCAAGCTTTTGGATGTTTCATTGTGGTTTGTACTATTTTCCTGCAATATAGGAACTATTTTCCTGCAATCATTCTAGCCACGATTGCTAGCTGGCAGGAAATAAATACTACCTACAAATATTTTGGGGGTAAAAGTTAAGAGTTTGATTAGGTGCAACAAGAATAGTAGAGTTTTATTAAGAAAAAAACCCAAAAAACCCTTTGGTCACTACACTAGTTCATTTTATATTTAAATTTTGTGGTGATTTTGTTGCTCTTGGGAAGCACCAAACTGCCACTACAGCCATTTCACCCTGTGCTCTCAGAAATATGTCCGCACCGAATGCACGTGGTGATGACTCGCTGGGCAAGGCAGGAGGCTGGGAGAGGCGGTACCCTCGGGCTGGGGTTGGCTCTGGGGTCACACAGAGCTGCACGCTGTCACTTCGGCGCGCCCTTGCCCCGTGACATGGCTGGCTGAGCGCGCTGAGAGGGGAGCATGAAATGGTGACCAAAATGAGCCAGCCTCGTGCATAATTCATGAGCTGAAACAAACCTTTGTACCAGACAAGATCACCTATTGAATTTCTCTTCAATGGACCATTGCTTGCTTGCTCCACACAAGATCTATCTCACTCCACACTGCCTGAATGGGAGCAGCACCAGCCTCTTACATTATTCTGAAACAATGCCCTGATCTTTCTTTTAGAGGCAAGTAGGCAATTTGGGCTACAGAGCCCAATCAATCCCTACTTCTTCTTCTTCTAAGGATGCCAGCAGAGCAGCTAATTATCACCTCCTCTTCCAGGATGGGCTCTTTGTCAGCTGGGGACTAGGATAAGGACTCTATTCACTCCCCAATATATTATGCTCAAGGACAAACCAGACTGACATTAGTCATTACTAATGAAACTCTCTAACAGGTCTGGAACCAAAGAAATGGGGGAATGGGGAGGAGGGGAACATCCCATCACTCCTCGGAGAGGATGGGTACCATTAATTTCCCCAGATCCTTCTCCAAAATGAAACTTCTTGTGGCTGGAAAAGGGAAGAACGAGAAAGAAAAGCAGTATACAATGTGAACTGGAAAGAAATTCTATGATGGTATTCAAATGACTGTGCGAAAAGTCCAACTGTGATTCCTAAAATAAACCATCCCCTAAATTCCTGAAGACTTACATTAAGCAAAGTTTTCAAGTTATATGAAAATAAACTTATTTTCTTCTTGTCTTTTTCCTTAATCTTTTTCCCTCAAAAACAACAACAAAGACCAACCCTCCCGAAATCCCCCACAAACAAACAAACAAAAAACCCACACAAAAAGGCCCCAACAAAACAAGCAAAGGTGAAGGAGAAAAAATACAAACACACACACACACACAAAGAAAAATAAGAAAAATTAAAAGATTTATCTATCCTAGATTTTTTTTCTTCAAAGACCTTTGAGCTTGGGGGTCACCCGAGTCAACTGAAACCAAAGTCCAAATGATCTCGTTAGAGAAATCCAACAGGGAGAACAGAGCAGGGAGATGAAATCCCACATACACAAAAAGAGCAGCACCAAGCTGACACACCGGGAGGAGGCACTTCAGAGGGGAAGAAAAGGAAACAACAACAGCATCTTCAACCTGCCCTCCTGTGAGGAAGCTGAACCTGAGAATGAGCAGTTTCCCTCCCGTGAGCCAGTCTTTTCATGATGCAATCAGGTGAGGGCAGCTGGGTGTAGAGGAAAACGGCTGAGCTGTTAGTTAGCTGGATCTATTTTTTTTATTTTCCCCAGGCAAAACAAAAGGAAATGTCTTACACTAGATCATGAACCCTACACACTTATCAACTGTTCCCTCCTTGCAACAAATTGCTATTTGTCTTTCCTTTTGTGCTCTCTTTGAGGTAAGAAAAGATTTGAAATCTGCGAGTCTACTGCACTTCCCTGTTGCTGTTGTTTTGTTTTCTTTAATATGCGTACTCAAAAATGTGGCAAGGATAAAGGGCCACATCCCCCGCTGGGGAAAGCCCCTGGAGTTTAATGTAAATGTAGTGTAATGTGAAGTGTTTCCTCTGGTTTACACCAGCAGGGGATTTGGCCCACTTCACCTGAGCAGTGTATGAGGTGTAGGTCTGGTTTTCAGGATCAAGAAGGAAACCCCTATAAAAGTTTCAGCAGCCTTCAGAGGCTCATGGGGAAGTGGCAGGTGAGGGAAGCAAGGAGTTTTGTTCTGTGCTGATGAAAACTGCTCCACTGGAGCTCTGGAACTTGAAGTCCTGAATTTACCTAAATTCTCATCAGTGCAGCAAGAAGGGCTTGCAGTGAGGTCTCTGTCCTGGACTTCAGGAGAGCAGTCTTTGGCCTCTTCAAGAACCTACTGGATAGCATCCCATAGGGTAGAAGCCTGGAGGGCAGAGGGGCCCAAGAATGTGCTTGAATTTAAAGGATACCCTCCTCCAAGCTCAGTAGCAATGCATCCCAAAAAGGAGGAAATTGCATAAAAATTCTGGGAGACCTCTAAGGATGATATGGAGCTGCTGTGCAAACTGGGAGAGAAAAAAGCTTTCAGGAAGCGGAAACAAGGAAAAGTGTCAAGGGAGGACTACAGTGAAATTGTGTGGGAAGTTAGGGACAAGCTTAGGGAAGCCATGGCCCTCTTAGGACTGCATGTGGTCAGGGAAGTTAAGGAAAACAGGAAGGGCTTCCAGGGATATGCTGCAAGCAAGAAAAAAAAAAATAGTGATAATGTGGGGTCTCTCAGTAAAGAAATAGGAGACCTGTCTGCCTTGGACAAAGAGAAGGCCGAGGTTTCCAATGACTTCCATGATTCTGTCTTCAATGGCAAGTGCTCCAGCCACACCACCCAGGCTGGGAAAGGCAAATGCAGGGTCTGGGAGAATGAAGACCCTAAACCCACTGTCAGAGAGGATCAGGTTTGAGACTATCCAAGGATCCTGAAGGTGCCCAAGTCCATGGGACCTGGTGAGATTCATCTGTGTGTCCTGAGAGAGCAGGCAGATGAAGTTGCTAAGCCACTATTCAGTTTTGAAAAATTGTGAAAGTCAGGTGAATTCCGTGATGACTGGAAAAGGGGAAATATTTTATACCATTTTTAACAAGGAGAAAGCAGAAGACCCTGGGAACTACATACCAGTCAATCTCACTTCTGTGCCAGGCAGATCATAGAGCAGATTCTCTTGGAAATTATACACATGGAAGACAAAGACGTGATTGTTAACAGTCAACAAAGGCAAAATCATGCTTGATAAATTTGGTGGCCTTCTATGATGGTGGTTACAGATTTGATGCACCAGTCTTTTTGCTGTTTCATCATTTGGTAAGACCAGTGGTGACAGCCTAAAAATAAAACTTTTGTTTCTACCAATCCGTTTTTCAAAAGTGAAGCACCTATAAATGTGGATTTTAGCACAGATGGAACCTGAATTTACCATCTCAGAAAATAACAGAGAAGAAACTATTAAAAATAAGATCCATTAAAGAAAGTCTGAGTTTAGGGCAGAGGAGGTTGTTCTTTGCTGATCACTCCTCATGTTTATCTGTGAGGTTCTCCAAATGACAGGTCTGTAAAAATTATCCGGAGTGATACAAGGTGATGCAGTCCCTTAACCTCAGAAAATGTGCATGTTTGTTTCCATTAACCAAACTCACACTCTATGCAAAATATACTGTAAGACAAAGCTCAAGAAGGAGAAGTCCATGTTGGCAACAGTTCAGTAGAAAAAACTGTCTGCAGCTTGAGCAAGAGGAACACAGGAAGCTTGTTGTACTTCCCTGAGAAAGGAATGAGACAAGGGATGGAGTGGCACAGAGGTGTTGCAGTCATGCTCTGTTTAAACAACTAAACTTAGGGGAACTAAGCCAAAGGAATGGATTAACCAGTGACCACATGTTGTTTCATTAACTCAAAAATACATATAATCTTTTAAATCCTTGCCTACCAATGAAGTAAAATCTGTACATGCTTTACAGTATGACTCAAGACACTCAAACTTGATCTAAACATGAAATGACATCAGCTGAAACTTTATGTTTTCCCCACACTTAACAATGTAAATAAAGCTGAAGAGGGAAAGCGAGCTTAGAAGAGACTCCACTTTTGTATCCTGAGGTGGCTGATGGGCTGTTCCCATCTCCTCTCCCATAAAGACATCAACTGGGTAAGTTTTATTCCCTGATAATACTATTGCTTATGTATTCTGATATCAGTGTATGTATCAATGGCAGTTTCTGAACTTCACTCTGTTGCAGCAATCGATAAATCTCACTGTGAATCTGTCACTCTGAGTGTGACCAGACTTACAGTGTTGAAACCACACCATTTGTGAATTTGGGATCGTGAAAGTTATAACATTACCAGACTTACAGTGCTGAATTGGTTGCTCTAAAATATTATCTGTGAATCTGTATGGTGTGGGTCTCCCAGGGATTTGGACAGATAGATAACACAGAGAAGGGGAAGGTATAACTTCTCCCAGAGCTGTTAGTAATGCCATTGGCTTACCAGTGCAACATGTCTTCTTTAAGGTGACAATTGCTTTGCATCTGCTATATTTGGTGCTCTATAACATAGCTCTTTAAGACTGAAAACATTCAGGGCCAGCTGATACCTTCAGCCTTGCTATACAAAGCTGTAACAGCCAAGATGCTGTATGGTGGTATATAGGTACCACACACAGCGACAGCCTGGCAAAAGCATGGGGAGAAGCTTGCATGACAGCTGGCTCTATCTAGTCGCATTTGACTCATTTCATAACAACTGAAAAGCCTTATGTTGAAATATTTGTAAGCAAAATCCCTGGTCTGTAAAAGCTAGTTAGAGATAGTGGCTGCAAGCTGAAGGCATAGCTTGTGCAGCAACTCAGAAAAACTCGTTATACTTTGAAAAGAAGCACATTTAACTGAATCAGAGAATCACAGAAGCATGGAATTGTAGAATCACAATGTGGTTTGGGTTGGAAGGGACCCTTTAGGACCATCTAGTCCAACACACCCGCAACAAGCATGGTTTGTGATGTACCACACTGTGTCCTTGCATCCACTCTGCTTCCACTTGAAGGTACAAGCCATAGATTGTCCTTCTGTACCTTCTGAAGGCAGAATTATGTGGCACAGCCAGTGCTGGGATCCCCCCTGACTTACAGCAAGGCCACACACACAACTGTCTCCAGCACTGAGAACGCTCTACACTTTTTGTTTCCTTCCATATGTTAAATGAACCCATTACTGTCCCGATTCATTTACTTCCTGGCTGTGACTAGATCATTGATAGGCTTCTTACACTAACCACAGTTTGGAAAGGGTCCTGTCATCTTTGGGACTTAGAGACCTGGACATGCAATGCTGCTACAACATTGAAATGGCAGGGGAAATACCAAATTTTGCTAGGTGGGATTGTGCCTCTGCAGGTCCCGCTTGCAGAGGCCCCAAGGGTTTCTCTTTGCTTGCTTCCTGCAGGCAAGTGTTGAATATTTTTGTGGTGCACAGAGCAGGATCCTCCTGACATGGAAGGCACTGGAGGAAAAAAACTCACCCTTCAGCAAGTAAATAACTAAGAGAAAAAGATCCCATTACAGCCTCCTGTCAGGATATTCTTCTTACCATTGTTTACAAACTGCAGGCATCTTTACTGTTATTTTTTTTTCCCATGAGATGACACCTGAGAACCTAAAAGTGTCAGACTAGATGTCTGGAAAATTATTGCAGCTGCTTCAGGATACTGATTTACATTCAACCCAGCCCTTTCCAAGAAATTGGTTCTTCTGAAAAGTATAAAGCTAAAGTTACCTCAACAACAACCAAAAATGTCATTTTTGCTAAACCAAAAGGAATGTGACTGAAGGATCCTGTCAGCCTGGAAACTTTTGATGTATTAAAAGTTTCTGTGGAGACCTAACTACGCATTATTTCTATCAGGCCACACAAAAATAGGATACTATAAAAGTAAAACAAGAAAAAAAAATTCATAAAGAAGGAGGTAGCATGATCGTCATATCTTCTGGCTAGGAGTCAGATAGGCATATATTTTATTTGACTAATATCTTTTGCAAATGATACAACACCAATTGCATGGGTATATTAGGAAAATGTTCTTTATTGCAAGGCTTGATGAGGCCCTGGTTGCCCAGGGAAGTTGAGGATGTCCCATTTCTGGAAGTGTTCAAGGACATGCTGGGTGGGGTTTGAGACAATCTGGACTAGTAGAAGGTGTCCCTGCCCAGGGCAGGGGTTGGAACGAGGTGATTCTGCTTTCCAACACAGACCATTCTATGATTCTGTAATTCAAATAGAAAAAGACTTTCCTCTGCTCTCTCAGCCCTGAAGTTGGAATTAGAAGGAAATTAAGGAGAGTGCCAGATTACAACCATTAGCCTATTTTGCCTTCTTGTACCACTTGGGAGTGAGGCGCAGAGAAGGCAGCAGCTTTAAAAACTTTTCCGTTCTCCACCATGAATGCATGAAGCTGTTTCTTCACCATGCAGCTCCATGATGTTTTCTGGGGAAATATTTCTTTTCAGAAGCCACACACATTTCAAAGCTTTTATAGGCACATTGCACTTTTCTGCACTTTTTTTGGACATGTGCAAGAAAGGGAGAAGTCATTTATGGCTCTCTAGTCTGGGCCATCAGCGTTACGTTAGATGTACCCTGGAGCCCTTTTAACCTATAGAATTGTTTGTAAGTTTCCCTGAGAAACCTTTTACTGGTAGAAGATAAAGACAAATGTATTGCTTCCAGCAGAATCTTTCCTTCCCCTTTAGCTGAAGGTAAGACCAGAGAAGTGTATCAATCATACCTTTTTCTAAGTATACACACATATGGACATTTAAACTAAAAACACTTGCTTTCAGGGAATTGAAATGTCTTCTTTTCTGTCTGAACCCATAACATAAAAATACCACTCAATAATATATTTACCAGTCTTCAGTTTCAGCATTTCTAGCATCTCAATTTGGTGATCAGGTAATCTGACCTGGACATAAGGACATACCGAAATTCTTTAATATGCCTATTCCACCACAGCTTTGCGAATTTCCTGTCCCTCATTTTGGGAAGAAATTATGATCATAAGGAACACTGTTTCTCTGGGCTGTGGGCCTACAGGAATAGGCAGTGCAGCTGTGCAGAAAAGTCCTCTCCAAGGACACAGGTCACAGAGGGGCTGGTGCTGGAAGTGGTGTCCAGAGATCATCCAGTCCCACCTCCCCTGTGGAAAGCAGACTCACCTTGCGCAGGTTGCACAGGATCATGTCCAGACAGCATTTGTGTATGTTCAGAAAAGGAGGCTCCACAACTTCTCTGGGCAGCATTTCCCCATGCTTGGGACCCTCACAGTGAAGGAGCTTTTCCTATGTTGTAAATTCTGCACATTGCCCTTGTCCTGTCATTGGGCACCACAGAAATGAATCTGCCACTTTTCCCAGCTTCTTCTCCCACGAGCCTCAACTCTTATCCCATCTGTGCAGTGGGCTCTTTGGAAGATAAGGTATTTGTGCAGTCTCAAAGCAGACAGCATCTCTGAATCATCCTCACAGATACAGAAAAAAGTTCTTTTTCTCTGGTCCACAGCCATTTCCTTTGCTAAGCTACCCTGGACCAGCCCAACGAGTTGCCAGAGGGAGAATCTTTCTCCTTGTTGCAGACAAAAATCTCATAACCATTTACTATTGGCTTTGGTTCCCAAGGAGATGAAGACCAGTCTGACCTTCCATGATTCTTTAGGGCTAGAGCTCACCATCAGATGTTGCCTATTTCTTGCCTTGATCTTAACTCCACCCTGGAGATTTCTTCCCTTGAGGACACACCTTCTTCTATTACTGCCTTTTAAGCAATCATTTTAAATCTGCTGGGTTGTTTTATTTTATTTCTACTAATGGTCCTGTGTTTGCATGCCTGTATAGATTTGGATTATATATATATATATAAATGCCTTTTATTATTTCCTTTTGCTTTTCTATTACAAAGTCTCTAATGTGCTGTGCTAAAGGTGGGTGGCTTTAAAAGAGGCTGATTTCATTAGGTTTTTTTGTGTTTAAAATGTGGTTCCATTTATTGTGCTAAACACTTGACAACCTTTGTCACGTCATGTCTCATGAAGGCATTTGGAAATGAGCACACACATAGAAAGCTGCATCAATTTCCTCCCCCCCAGTTCTCCCCAAGCAATATAGGTTTGTTTCTTTAGCTGGCACTTAATCCTTCCAAACTTGGCCCCCTTTCTGAAATTAACTCATCGAATAATGGACATGCTCCATTAAAATGATGAAGATAAAAACTCTGCCAGTGCCTGACTTAGTAAGAAAACCATCTCATTCGCAGGCCAAAAGAACACACTTGAGCTGTGACAAAGGATCTGTGTAATTGAGAGCCAAGACTCCCCTCTCATTTATTTCCACAAGTTGGTATTCTTTGACTGTCTACGTTTCTTTTTGTACTTGGGAAATGCGTCATGCATTTCTAGTGGAAAGATCTAAAATTAAAAATAAAATTTAAAAAAATTGTACTGTGGAAACTTCCAGAAAGATTTTGCTTCATCTACCCAAAGACTTGTATGTTTTTCACATACGTTTGTTGTACAAAGGTTTTAATTTACTGACAGTTGGTGCTTTGATTACAGATCCAGACAGGGAGTCAAGTTCACGTATGTTTGGTTCCCAGCTCTGTGACTGACTTAAAGTGTATTATGAGGCAAGGCACTTATTCCTTGATTTCTGTAAAAAAACCCAACAAAAACAACAAACCAACAAAAGTAGCACTTGTTCATGTCTGCTGAGAGCTGAAAGGAAAAAAACTAATACCCGTCAAGGAGCATTATTATTCATATGCTACTGTGATGAGGTAAAAGTATACAACAAAATATCACATTCAGTCCACATTAAAAAAAAAAAAAAAAAAAAAATTTTATCATTAAANTCCCCAAGCAATATAGGTTTGTTTCTTTAGCTGGCACTTAATCCTTCCAAACTTGGCCCCCTTTCTGAAATTAACTCATCGAATAATGGACATGCTCCATTAAAATGATGAAGATAAAAACTCTGCCAGTGCCTGACTTAGTAAGAAAACCATCTCATTCGCAGGCCAAAAGAACACACTTGAGCTGTGACAAAGGATCTGTGTAATTGAGAGCCAAGACTCCCCTCTCATTTATTTCCACAAGTTGGTATTCTTTGACTGTCTACGTTTCTTTTTGTACTTGGGAAATGCGTCATGCATTTCTAGTGGAAAGATCTAAAATTAAAAATAAAATTTAAAAAAATTGTACTGTGGAAACTTCCAGAAAGATTTTGCTTCATCTACCCAAAGACTTGTATGTTTTTCACATACGTTTGTTGTACAAAGGTTTTAATTTACTGACAGTTGGTGCTTTGATTACAGATCCAGACAGGGAGTCAAGTTCACGTATGTTTGGTTCCCAGCTCTGTGACTGACTTAAAGTGTATTATGAGGCAAGGCACTTATTCCTTGCTTTCTGTAAAAAAAC
>VXBU01000520.1:72935-89396 GCA_013400315.1 Bombycilla garrulus | reverse complement strand
AACAAACTTCTGACCGTGGTGGAGGTTAAAAGCCTTGATTTCATATTAATCCATACCAGGAAAGCTGGGCCCAATATCTGTGTGAGATCCTTCTTCCAGTGAAGCTGTGTATTAGAGTAATGGCCCCTGACCTGTGTGTTGTAGTTTGTATTCCACCCAGGAAATGTTCTGACTTTCCTCATGGACTTAGAAAATTAAAACCCCTTAAAACTAAAGAGACTGTGGCTGTGGTCCAGGTTGGCAGGGAGAGCAAAGAAAGATGCTGCTCACATTACTCACTCATTATTTCTGCCTATGAGCCATAAAGGCTGAGAGCTGCAAGGACAGAAAATCCAATAATGGAAGAAAAATAAAAGCCTGTGAATTAAAATGACCCCAAATACCAAAAGTCAGATAGAGTAGATATCTTGCTAGGCATCAACAGGCACAAGAGTGTCCTCTGGATTAATTTTATCTGGTTTTATACACTTTAAGGCCATAAAAAAGGATTATCTCATTGAGTCTGACCTCTGGCACAACGCAGGCAATAAAAAATGTATTCAGCTGCTGCCGCTTGGAGCCCACTAATTTGTGTTTAACTAACGGAGTTATTTCAGTAGAGCAGCCCTTCTTGGCCTTGAAGATTCAGTGCTGGTAGAGCCCACTTCTCTTCTGAGCAGACAGCGAATTGCAGCTTGGCCAATTTTCAGGGCAGGAGCAGCGCTCCTCCAGGCACAATCCCCACAGTAGCGGTGGGCGTGCAGTGCCCACTATTGGTGCAGGAGCCACGGCAGGAATTTGGGAGTGATCCTCCCATATGGCACCTCCTTCCACCTGCCAACGCAATGGCAACCACACGCCCGGCAGGTTGAGGGAGACGATTGAAATTAAATCAGTTCAGTGCCTGGGTTTTTGTTGGCTGGATTGCACAGCCTGGAGGGGGATAAATGATGGGAGATCTTTCGACAGCGGTGTTGGTTTATGCCATTTCAGATTAGCAAACACGAACCTGCTGATTTGTGTTATTTGGTTGTTTCCAGGGATTTCAGGTCTTTTTGCAGCTGAGTGGCGCAAAGAGCCTGAATCTCAAGAAGCAGTAACCCCCAGCGTTCATAAATTAGTATATTGAAGGAAACTACTATCATGCACTGGGTATTACTTACAACATTTGGCATACCAGTTAATCCATACATAAGTTCCCATGAAACAAAACAGAATTGTTTTCTCTAAGTGACAGAAACACAAATCAAAATGATAGTCTGTACACATGTTGAAAATTCATTGTTTCTTCATATAATTTAAAACTGAGTATCATCTTCCCTGTCTTCCCAGTTTTGGGTGTTATGCAGTAACACATTCTCAAACGTGCAGTAGTTGCTCTTACCTGCTAACACTAGTCCATGCCATGAGCATGGCCTAGAAAAACACCCAACTTTCTACATCATCAGATCCTCACAAATAAACCCAGTTCTCAGCCTACCTGCTGCTGATAGCAGAATTGTTGCCTCCATTTCTCCCACAGACAGAGCTCAAGGCAAAATAATATGAGTGTCAAACTCCATGTTCTTGCAGAATTAAAAAAATGCACAGAAGGAAAGATGAAGATCAGGTAAATTCCATGCTGCTTCAGCATGCAGGAGAGGGAGAAAAATCAAAATTGTGACCCATGGCAGCACAATAAAACAAAAAAGTGTGCACCATCATTTATTGCCCTTTCCATATTATTTTTTAATTATGTACACATATTTTCTGTGACTATCACCAGAGCACTTTGTGGCATGCGACTGGCCCACCTGACAAGATAATTGACCAGAAGCATGACTCTTCTCATAGCTGTATTTAGTCATACCGAAGTGAAAGACTTAATCAGTTTTGAAGTAGGCATCTCAGCTAATTCCTCCATGAACATAGAGAGATACATGGTCCTTTCCCCTAAGCTTTACCTACCTCAGATAATTGCAACTCCTTCTGCCCCTCACTGCACCTCAGGGGATTTATCTAAAGCTACGGGTTATAGAAGATGATTTTAGATATCTCAGTTTAGTCACCTATCACTTAGATGACTGGTCAGATTAAACTAATCACATTTGATGAGACTAATTGTAAGATTAACTGCAAGCAAAAAGTCTTACATGTATTTCATCAATACTTTTGGCATCAGGCTATCACAGCAGAGGTTTGGTGGGTTTTTTTTGTCTTTCCCTTTTTTTCTTTTTTGAGCATAGAGGTGGTTAAAATTTCACTTATTAAGAGTTTTCAATTACACGTTTCATCAAGTTTCCATGATAGAAGAAAATTGGAATTTTTAGCAAATAAATAACCATGGGGTTTGAGCAACAGTGCAGGACAAAAGTTCTTACAAATATAAAACATTTGTTTGTATTTTTATACATTTAGTATCAGCTTTACCAAAATACAAGAATAATTTTATTATTACTATTGATTTTTCTTTACCTTTGTGTATGGATTTACAGAATAGAGATTAAGCATCAGGGGCAGTGCCCTACCAGAAGACAGAATGATGGTTTTCAGCCTGAAGACAAGAATCCTAATTATAGGATACAATTTAAAATCCTGTAGCAATTTTTTTATAGGAAAAGGTATTAACCTGATGATCCTGCCAATCCCCAAATGAAGTGCCTGATTTACTTTGTTCAAGAAATATTGCCTTCATAATTAAACTTGTTATTAGTTTTTCATACCACTTTCTCCTGCCTTGTAAGTTTGATCTGAAAGGATTTCTGTTTTGGTGTTGAATTCATAATTTTGGTTTATAGCCTATAAGAACTTTGGGAATATGTAATGAATGCAATGTTTTCTTGGGTTTTCCTTGTTATTAATGAGCAATGTCTGTTGAAACCCTCTGGACAAAGCTTGGAACAGGAATGTATTGGCCATCAGTAATTACAGGCAAAGGCTGAAGTTTCAAGGCATTAGAGGGGATCCAGATCGTGCCTGTGCCTTGCCACGTTTACCCACCACTCTTTGCTAATGCCAGCTGGCAGGAGTCACCCTCAAACAGGGTGTTCCTCCCTGTCAGCAGATTCCCATCTTCCTGCAGAGCCTGTGTTCCCTTTCCTGCTGGGTTGTGAGCACTCAGTGCTCCTTTTGTGGTGCTGGATGGAATGGGCTGTGGTACCTCTCGTCTCAGTAAAGAGCAGTCTCAAACAGTGCTGGGACAGGTCACTCAGAGCCTGCCAGGTGGAAGAGAAATTGGATGGCACTGGTGGAAAGTCTATTTTTATCAGCCCGCTGTAACTTCGGTTCTCTGAAGTACAAGCTACCTTATGGTTCATGATAGAGTATAAAAAAATCTAATACTTCCATAGTTAGGTGTTATCCCTTTCATTCTAGTACAACCAGATGATTTTACATGGTGCGGCTTCTCATCTACTGGAACATGAATTAAAACTCTGAAGAAGAGCTCTTTTGACTACTCCAAAATGTGCTGTTCATTTATCTTATAGAAATGCAGAATCACAAAAAAAAATTAGTTTAGATAAGCCCTCTAAGGTCATCAAATCCAACTGTTCCCCTAGCACTGTCAAGACCACCACTAACCCATGTCCCCAAGTGCCACATCCACACAGGTTTTCAGTCCCTTCAGGGATGGGGACTGCACCCCTGCCCTGGGCAGGCCCTTCCAATGCTTGACAGCCTTTCTGTGAATAACAATAATATACAATCTAAACTACCCCTGGTGTAACTTGAAGCCATATCCTCTTGTCTTTTCACCTCTTACCTGAGTTGAAGAGTCCCCCTGGCTGCAGACTTTCCCCCGGCTGTCCCCTCGTGGCAGGACGTTGTGCNGGCACTGCCCTGGGGCTGTGTCACACCCTGGGGCTGTGTCACACCATAGCTGGGACAGCCCAGGGGCCATCAGCCTCTTGCCCACCTGGGCACCCTGGGCTCATGTCCAGCCGCTGGCACAGCACCCCCAGGACCTTTCCCAAAGGCCCTTTCCAGCCCCTCTGCCCCAGCCTGGAGCTGCAGGGAATGGTGTGACCCATCAGAACTCAGCACCTGGCCTTGTTGAACCTCATAAAATTGGCCTTAGACCATATTCCATGGATCATCCCCATCCCTGTTCCTCCTGATTCAATGGTAAAGAGGTCAATCTGTTTACCACCTAATGTGACGACCTGACATGCACCACCAAAGGTGTCTGCTGCCCTGACTTTGTGTATTTCCTCTTCCCTTGCATGCTTCAGCTGTTCTTCATAGCACATTAGAGGATTGCTGTCTTTATTAGTCACCGATAACACATTAATACATTCCTTCTCCTATTACCTCGGACACTAATTTGGTGGAATTGGATACTGACAGTACATTGATGTTGTTAAGGTTAATGACCCAGAGATTTACAAGAGGAGTCACATTAGAAGTCAAATTGATTGTAATAATTGTTTCACTGAGCAGTGTCAACATTAAGTACAGTATGTTGTGCTGTGCCATTCAGGGAGGCCCTGTGGCTGTTACAATCACTGCAGCGCTGTCGACATCCCCTCCTTACAAGACAATCCACGCTGAAATACATTTAGGTAAATGCAGCTCTAATAAATGGGCTCCTAAGATGTTCTAAGATGTGAGACACCGCGTTTCCAGTCTCCGCACAGTAGTTTGCCTCCGAGCGTATTTTGTACTTCCATTCGATTCCGAGATCGTTGCTTTTTTCAGGCAGGGTTGAGGGAAAAGCAAAATTTGGTGGTTATTGCCTCCTTTTGGCCTGAACCATGAGGCAGTACAGAGCACTTCTGTACAGTCCTAAATTTTTCTCAGGCAAGTGCCTGCTTGGCAGTTCAGATGCTCTGAAATTAAGCTGCTTTAAATATTTAAGCTTCAATGTAGTGGGTGAAATAATTTTCCTGTTAATATCACTCTCGTTTTGACAGTGGCATGCAGAAATTGCAGATGAGATGCTGTGAGAATCTCACAGAAATGTCACCCTTGACCAAAAGGATGTATGGTTGCCTCTTTGCAACTAATAAAACAAACAACTCATTATTTTTCACACTGTAGATCTTGTTCTTTCCCTTGCCTGTTGCTCTGTGCACTGCTGCTGCTTCTTTGCCTTGTGTTTTTCCTTTCTCACTCGGGATATTGATCCTTCAGCTGCAGAAGCCACTGATGAGTGCTGAGTGGTACCATGACTGGTGAGATGAAAGGTGCCTGTCATGCTGGAGTCCTGTACAGTCATGCTCACACCCACAGGGTTTGACTCACCCGTTCCTGCTCTCGTCGTGTCTGCTCTGACTGCAGGGTAATCACGACACTGCCGATGGCGGTGACTTATGACTAAAGCTAATGTCAGGAAATAAACCCCTCACGCTTCTGACTGAAGTTCCCTTCACACATCTCTGTTTCTCAGTCTTATTTGCAATATCTCAAGACCTCAACCAAACTCTACATTTCTCCAAGAAAATTCTGATTTTAGCAACAGCAGCAAACATTCCATGGAAAGAGGAAAGCTCTCAGCAAAACCGTGTCTGCTTTGGCTCAGATAATACACACAAAAATAATCATCATCCCTTCTTCCTTTCTCCCATTCTCTGTTTCCCTTCTTCCACAACTAGTTTATATGCTGTAATTATGAAAGGATCTCTAAGGTCTCTTCCAGCCCAAACCATTCTATAATTCTATGTCTTTATGTGTGCAACATTGATATATCAGTTAGTCACATCTGTCTCCTCTTCCAAAAAAGAAAAAATTAAACAATTTGGCATGATTAGTCTCAGCCTAGAGCTGATGAAGTGCAGCCTGAAATGAAACCAATATGCTCGGTTCACAGCTTCTAAGTACGTCTAAAACTCTAAGCAGAATGAGACCTGCAGGTTATTGTGTTAATAATTACTTGGATCATGGACAGAAGCGTACTCATGGGACCAAAAAGGCATTGGCCCCTGGGCTGTCCCAGCTATGGTGTGACACAGCCCCAGGGTGTGACACAGCCCCAGGGCAGTGCCCGTCCCCTGCGCTGGCCCTGCTGAGGCACCTCCAGTGCTGGGGACAGCTCTGGGCCCCTCAGGACAGGAGAGCCCCTGAGGGGCTGGAGCGTGTCCAGGGCAGGGAACGGAGCTGGGAAGGGGCTGGAGCCCCAGGAGAGGCTGAGGGAGCTGGGAAGGGGCTCAGGCTGGAGAAAAGGAGGCTCAGGGGGGACCTTGTGGCTCTGCACAACTCCCTGCCAGGAGGGGACAGCCGGGGGGGTTGGGCTGTGCTCCCAGGGAACAGGGACAGGAGGAGAGGAAATGTCCTCAGGGGAGGTTTAAACTGGATATTGGGGCAAATTCCTTAACAGAAAAGCATTGTGAAGCATTGGAAGGGCCTGCCCAGGGCAGGGGTGCAGTCCCCATCCCTGGAGGGATTGAAAAGCTGTGTGGATGTGGAACTTGAGGATGTGGTTTAGTAGTGAGCAAGTTGGGTCTGGGTGGATGGACTTGATGATCTCAAATGTTTTTTGAAACCTGAATGGCTATATGATTCTATAAAGGTGGTTGTGGTGAAAATAATCTACTTTTTGTGCATAGATTCCTGGATTAATGAGGTTGTATTGTGCCTTCTGTGTGTGCCATACCTACCAAGAATGTGGTTTTCCTGTGTTCCTTCCCAGAAACGCTGCACAGTTTATCTCAGCTGGTGGCAGGCTGCGCTGTTGTGTAGTGAGGATGGTCCACTGCACCTTTTATTCATCAAGCAGCTGCGTTGTGGGCATCAACATTTGAAGAAGTGGCCCATGGGTTTGGTACATCTCTCAGTGCCACCACATCTAAGAAGCAAACCCAGAAGCCGTCGCATTTTGGATCTTACCACTGTTTATATAACACATCAATAACATGCCAAACACTGTATTTTGCTCTATGCAGCATGTTGTACAGCTTGCTCTCTGCACCATAGGCTTGTTTTGTGGATGATGTGTAAGCTGGGATATTACTTTTAAAATGTATTTCAGTGGCATCGTGTATTCCACAACAGGCCTGTCAAAATACAGTGTCAAGCTCTCATATGTCACATAAAAACTGTTTGATGTTCTCCTCACTTGAACTCCTACTTTGCATTGTAATTAGGAAAGATCTTGACTGGGTGAACTTGTTAGCTTTTTACATGCACAAGCCTAAGGACACTTTAATTAAAGTCAGAGGGAAGCTTGAAAGCACAGGCAGCAAGAAAAAAATATAATAAGACTAAAAATAACTTATTCAAAACTGCTGTAGAGAAGGCAAGGGACAGGACTTGTCACAAGCAGGGAACATTATGAACTGGGGGAGTTGAACTGTTTCTTCCCCAGCAGTAGGATATAATAATTATAAATATAAGTCATGCTGCACTCGTTGTCATATGACAGCACTGGAAAAGCAGAATGACAACATTACTGGCCAGTAAAACTGTTTGAGAAAAGGGGTTCTTGGGTTTTGTTTTTTTTTCTTCATGACCAAAATTCTTAGTGTTAATTCTTTTAGAGAGAGAGGGAGATTCCCAAAACAGTATCGGGGAAAAAAACAAACCACAATTTCCTTTTTTCATTTTGTGGAAATACTTTTCAAAAAATTACCTGTACAGAGAGGAGGAAATATCAGAACCATTCTGAAGAAATATTTTGATTTTCAATTTTTTTAAATTTTAGTTTTCTTTTGGAAAATCAATTTTACAGCAAATCTAAAATTTTTTAAATAGAAAATATTGCTTTTGTTCCCTTTAATAGGTAAAAGAGTAGATAATTATGCCATGTCCTTTTTTTCCTTGTTTTTTGTTTCTTGATTTTTTTTTTAATCCAGGGCAAGCATTTTACCCTTTTGCTGATTTTTGAGCAGTCTTAAATATTTTGTTCTTTCCTAATTACTCCTGTCTCCCTCCATATCTCACAATTTCTTTCTAAATAAAAAAATTAGACAACATGGATGCACATTTTATTTTCCAAAGCCCCAAATATAGACACTTCACACATTTTCTTTATTCTCCTTTTATTGTGGCTATGACTCACACATCAGTGGATCAGAAAGGTATTCTGTTACAAGGCTTAAATGTTCCTCCTTGTACAAGGCCCACCTGCATGAAAAGTCCAAGGTTCCAGTAATTCTCACTATAACTGATAATTTAAGATGGGATTCAGTTCACAGATTTTCACTTTTTTAGAACAGCGCAGCAAATCTGTAGCCTTGTCCTTATTCAAAACAGCATTGATGTCACCATTCTCTGACTTCTAAACTCTCTCAGAATGTAGTATTGAATTTGACAGTCCTGTTTCCTCTCTGTGCTTGTACACCTCCTTGTATTTTTTCTTTCTTTCTCATCTTCTCTCGCAGCTCATTCCTGTGCACCTTGTTTGCAGATTGAAGCAGGCACAGGTTGAGGTTTTTGTTTCCATCTTCTGTGCACTGACTTGTTCAGGACTGGTCTTGGCTCTGTGGGTTCAGGATCCACTTCCATTTTTCTTATTCTAAAGCTCTCCTTCAGGGTATGTTTTAATTCTTATTCTCTTTGTCTGCTTTCGTCTGGGGGAAATAATGGGATATCATCTCACTAAAAAAGCAGTGCTGGAGGGTCCAAGAAGCAAAGGCATATTTACATTTGTGGTGGGAGTGCTGCAAGGCTTGTATACCCAGCGTTGCAGGTTTGTCCTCCTCAAAGCCTTTGACAATGACTTTTACCTCCTCCCCATTACCAGGGAAACGCTGCCATACCTCTGTTAATCTCCCACAACAGGTTGGTTCCTGCTTGTTTCCACAGGAAAACAGGCAGTCAGAGCCCTGTCTGGAAGTCACTTTGAGTCACTCATCACTGTCTCTAGCTCAGCTCTTATGTATGTATGTAAATCCACCTACATCCGTGCATAACCCACAGAGGCAGCGTGACAGAAGCTGTGGCAGGTCACAATCACAACCCCATCTGTTCCCAGCAGCGACTCGCTGAATACATTTGAAATTTAATACAAACAAAATTGAGACAAGATTGCAACTGGCTGAGGTATGAGGGATTGAACATTTCATCTGCTCCAACGGCTTCCCAGACTCCCCCAAGAATAGATTTTTTAATAGCAAACACCTTCTCAGAAGTGTTTTTAGTTTATTATTAGCTTTAGGATTTTTAAAGTGAGCATCTTCTAAACTCATTCAGTGTCTTTGAATCCTTATTATGTCATCATAAATATTAATAAATATGTTCCATAAAAGAGTTACTTGATTCACCTAAATGATGTCTCAAAACACATCAGGGCAACCATTGGAAATGAAAACACTTCCCTGGAGGTGTTCAAGGCCAGGTTGAATGGGACCCTGAGCAACCCAGTCTTCTGGAAGGTGTCCCTGCTCATGCCACAGGGTGGAATTGGGCGAGCTTTAAGGTCCCTCTTAACCAAAACCATTCTGTAATTCCACAACATGGCTAAAAGCCATTTTCAGCGTGAATTCAATGCATGCTACTCAGTCTGCAGTGTCATCTGTAATGAAATGAGATGTATAAAGTTGCTTCCTCATCTAGACAACTTTACACATCGGAAATATGAAAATAAACTAGCATATGAGATTCTCAACTGGAGGAAACTAAGGAAAACATGAAAAGATATGGAAATCCTCTGCCAAGCTGGCTTGTATGTGAAAGATATTATTATTATCTACCAAGAAATTCATCCAGCTGTCAATGCACTCTTCTGTTAGAGCTGACAGTCACACAGGAGAAGGCCAAGTCAGCTCTCAGAAATGCTGGAAGGATTGTGGTATGTGAATAAAGGATACCCAGTACCACTGCAGATGTAGTCTGTTAAATTATAACACAGTGATTACTAAAAGCAGAGGCTATCTTGGGTGTAAAACAGGACAAAGAAACAGCCCTACAAAACCACTATCCTGGCTAAATATGGCCAAGGACATCAGGAACCTGGTCAGCCTGAGAGGTACTTGGGCAAAAGCAGAGCAGACAAAGAAAAGAGACACCTTAAGTGCAAATCCTTGCTGAAGATAAATAGAAGCAGGACAGGGAGGAGACCATTTAATTCCAAGCTGTTGGAAATATACTCATACTTGGACATCCAGGAAAGAGATGAACTGTTTGACATAACTACTGGAATAAGGCAAGCAATGTTCAGAACTCAAAGTATCCCAAGACATTTAATTTCAGACTGCAATCCTAGCTTTCGGGCAGGGACTTTTGTTAATTGTATTAGAGTAGGAATTTGGTCACATCACATCTCCATATTTAAGCCATAAGCTTGACAGATCAAATTTCTAAGTTGCTCATAAATGAGCTCTAGGAGGTCGTTGACAGAAGCCTGGTCTGAATCTCAATATTTAATAGTAGAGGCTTTGCAATTCCTGTAGCTGGAAATTTTGTTAAGAATGACTTAGTTCCCCCAGGACAAGCCACATATTGTGAAGCAAGTTAAAGCATTTGAACTGATACAAACTCAGCCTTCTAATATACCATGGGCAGGAAGGTTATGCCATTCAAACCTCCAATTACTTTTTTCCCACCAAACCCAAGACAAAACAATAGGGAGTACAAATTAATGAAATGCCCCCTCCTGTGAGACATGATGAGCAGGACGTTAAAAGAATTCTTTTGTGACTTCAAACTTCCTGAAAGATCTCCAAAAAGAACACATCCGGGAGGTATCTTGCTGTCACAGGAGAAATTCACACTTAAGCCCTCTGCAGGGTACAGTGGGCGAGTCTTTGATATGGAGGAAGTTAAAAAACAACCCTTCAAGGCCAGGAATGGATGAGCTTTGAGCAATCTGGTCTAATGGAAGGTGTTCTTGCCCATGGCAGGGGGCTTGGAATGAGAATATCTTTAAGATCCCTTCCAACCCAAACCATTCTATGATTTTATGGACTTTTAGAGAACTGTGTCTTAGATCTGAAGAGAACCTAACTCTGCACAGCTTGGGAAGCTCCCAGCTCTGCAATAGGAGCTGCAGGGAGTGGCAGTAGGGTTAGTTAAACTTTATTTCTCTTACATAGCTACTTTCTGATGTTTCCAAATATATAATGCCTGCTTATACTCAGAATATAAAATAAACTTAAAATAAAGTTCTGCTGTTACTGTGAGTGTAATATTTTAGAGTTGGGCTGCAGAGGTTATTTTGTCTTATATTAATAAAATAACTATGGGTTTTTTCTTGTTCAGAGGTATGTTCAATCCATTCATTCCTAATGTTATTTAAAAGGTTAAAACTCTCAAATAAATCTTCAGTAAAATCAACTGTTATGCTTAAATTATAAAAACTATTGTTAAGGACATGTTTTATTTTTTAAGTCTTCTTCAATTTTTTTTTTTTTGTTCCTTGGTTTAATACTGCCTGTTATTCTGTTGAAAATCCATAGCCATAGAACAGAAAACTGGAACTTTTTCTAAAGAAGCATTTGGCTTCTTTTAGCACTGACTTCATTCTATTCTTTCATTCTCTTGGTGACATAAAATTTACCCCAAGACCCCATTGCAAAGGTTTTTGTATCAAACAAATCATCATCAACCACAAATCTCCAAAGGGTCTCAGGAGAGAAATAAATGAATAAATAAACAGAAGACACTCCAGCAGATAAAAGGCAACGAGGAAGGGATCAGGCAGTATAGGTCAGAGCATTTGCTGTGGTTTGTTCTCCCTACTGGGATGTCTGACAGTGGAGGGGGAAAACAACCTGATGTAGCTGGATGCAGAGATCTGACATGGCATGGGAAATTATGTCTGGGTGTGAGAGGGACAGAAACCCTGGCAAATCAGTTCTTTGGGAAAAGCCTGAAATATTTTGTTCTCCTTAACATGCAACTCTTCTCTTTCACAGTCCTTCCTTTCCTGTTTTTGTACCTGTGAGAAACATGGACTTTACCCTTGCTGCCTCAAGCATTGAAATTTGGATCTTTGAGGAAAGCAAGAGGTCTTGAAGGTAAAAGCATTGCCTCTGTATAATTAATGTTTATTGATATTCCTTTGTCTGGAATTAGTGCGTCTAATCTCTATTATGCTATTCTCTTCAATGAAAGAATCATATATCTAATGTTTTATTTTGTGTATGTGTAAGGGGAGGGAAGGGGAAGTCCTGAAGGCCAGCATGTAAATGTCTGGGAAACATGAACACTGATCCAGAATCACTACTGAAAACCCTTGATACTTTACTACTGAAATATCAGTTAAGAGTTTATTTTGCACATGGGTCAGCAGCCCTCAGGATATTCTTTCCCTGCTTTGAGAGGTGATGACAACACCAGAATTAGGAGCTCACCTTTTGGGGGTGCCTGGTAAAAGAAAGGAAGAGCAGACCCATGCTCTTCTCCCCAGACTGAGAGGTCAAACCTCAAACCAATATTCCACGGCTTACAGAGTTACCATGCAGAGACCACCCTTGTGAACTCTTAGTCTGCTGCTGGTGGGGCCCTCTATCTTGACTTAATCATTAGTTAGGGTCATTAAGGTAACTTTCATTATTTTTTATTGAGTGTGGACTAGAAGTAAACGCGACAATAATAACCACAGTGCAGCTGACGCAAAGAAAATTGTAAAACTGAGGTATGTTCCTTAAATGTCTGGTTCATACAGTTTCACCAAGAGATATATTTCTTGGCTTTACCATAGCTTTCCCACGTGACTTTAAAAGTTTGGCCCCAGTTTCTAAGTCATTAAAATGACTGGACCATTGTCCAGTTACAGCACAATTTTCTTTCCAACTAAAGATTTTTTTTGTATCCAGAACATAAAAGTATCTGGTTGCAATAGATTTTCAAATTATGATAAAGAATATAATAAATGCATGAAAGCCATAAAGCATTTTTTTTCTTTCCTATTCAAGGTGAACTATTGTCATCAAATATAGCAAGAACACTAATTAGATTTGCTTGTATTACTTCTTGAGTCTATCGGATCAAGGCAGAGATCATCTGAGCCATTTCTCCTGGAAGTTTATGAGACAAAAAAAAAAAATCTTAGTGTTTTTAGATAGGAGTTGCATAAAAACACTTTATAAGCGAGCTTATTGGGTTCCCACACATACGCAAAGAGAAAGAAAGACATAGAAATATTAATCATTTTGTCAGGAAATCCATAATTCTATAGCTATGCTTAAAGTGAGAGCAAGTTCAGCAAGTCACAGGCTTTTATCAAAGTCAAAAAAGCTTGAGAAATGGGATCTCAGTATCAAGGCTCTGCAACAACAGAAATGGAGCTAGAGTGATTATCCTTCCCCTTCCTCCCCCTTCTTCCAAGAAAATGAAATCTTCAAGACGAAAGGATTAAACTGCAAACTACTGGTACAGAAATGGAAATTTCTTTGACGGTGATTTGCATACTTTTCACATACACTTTATCAAGTCTGGGGCTCTTGGCACCCATGCTCAAGGCTTTGATGTGGGTCAGCAGTTGGCAGGGGCCAAAAGAGAACAGCACTGAAGACACTTGGGCTCCCTGCAAGTGCACCAGACCAACATAAATGGTGATAATCACATTAGAGCGTGGTCACATTGAAACGGTCACACTTAAGCAAGTGCAGGGAAGTTACTGAGCCTAAAATGTCATCAACTACTTTTATAGTCCAGATTTCTACCTTTCAGCCTTATCCTTCTAAGGGAGAGTATAATTTTCATGATTGATACTTGCCTGGATGTCTCTTAGTTTTGCCTAAATGATCTGTTTGATTTAAACCAACAGGATGACTTTCAAAGTTTGAGGCTAAATATGTCAAAAAGTTTAGAAGATACCTCTTTTTTAGCAATAGCTACAGATATTAAACTCTTTTCTGAATCTGCATCAGGTGTGGTCAGTTCTGAAATGCTTCTAAGCCTTTCCTCTTCAGTATTAGCATTCTGTGGAGGAGATTTATTCCTTTGCAACTCTCCATACTAAATATGATAATGGTGTTGTTTAGATTATAAACCTATAGTGCCTAGGGGTATCTTTTTCTCTCCCTTTCTCTAATACCTTTGAAAAATAATTACATGGACAAAGAAGACAGGCCTAAAGTTACAGCAAGGTCATAAAACTGGAAAACACCACAAATTAAATAATTCTTCTTCACCTTAACTCATCCCTTACTTGAGTTCACTCAGAGTGCATGCCTTCCTGAAGGTCCTGAAGGAGAATGTGTTTGTTATCCATCAGAATTGAGGGAGAAGGCAGCAAAACAGCAAAACGATGTACACCAGAAGGAGGAAAAAGGCATTCAAGTATTCAAGAGACAACCTTTCTCTTGAAAACAAAAAAAAAAAAAACAACAAAACAAAAAACAGCTTTGTTTTATACAAAGCAAAAAATACTTCAGGTGAATTAATCTTCAGTAATGTGTCATGCACAGAGATGGTGAGAAACTGAATGAATGCCATTTTCTTCACCATTTTCATTCAAATGAGGGCTTAAAACTCAAAACCTCAAATACATTTGCAAATTGAAGAGAAAAATACATCAGTACACCCCAAGTGAAGAATTTTGTTTTAACAGCTTAAAAATTTTACTTTCTCTTATATTATTTCGAACGACAAATGTATTCAAATTTCAACATAAAAATATAAGTTAGTAAAATTCCAAATATTTTCTTTCTCTAACTGTCCAAAAAATGGTATTTTGATAGTGTTTAAATATTTGACCAGAAAAACTCCACCTCAAATTCAAACCGAGTCACTAACGCATCCCTTCAGGCTCTAGAGATTCTGTCTGCTGAGAAGATCCCAAATTCTCAAAGGTTCACAGAGTACGATTCATTCTCCTTATATCAAAATATTTTGGTGCATCTTTTCCTTAGTATTAGCATTTTAAAATTAATTTTAATTTTTAATAGAAGTTACCTGAAATTAGTCAGACTGCAATTGATTCCATTACTACATACACACTTTTGTGCACCCAACATTGTCACACACCCATGACAGGGGCTCATCTGTTTGTAGGCAACTCAAAGTGATTAACCCATCTGTAAATCAGTGAATGGGAACTAGCACTAGCTTAGGCCAAAAAAGCCAAATATCAATGTTTATTGTGCAAGGTAGTGCCACACTGATTAGCAAAACCTTTTGGTGCAGAAAAAATGGACTTGGTCATATTAAGACATGTACAGAAGATATATGGCAATTCTTGTTCAGTAATGCTAAATATTATTATTTTTCTCTGATTTTAATGTGCTGCTCAGAGCTATTCTTTCCTAATCTACTTTAAAAGTAAGCATCTCATTGAGAAACAGTAAGAGCTTTACTTTTGCATTTTCCACCAAGTTCCCAGGGAAAATCACCAGGACATAAGATACAATTCAGGAAAGAGTAGTTTCTTATCAGTGAACCTCTGCTAAGCCTCAAGGCCTGTGGCTGTGAGTTGATATGGCATTGGTAGATATGCAGGTGTGAGGAACTTCTTCCACATCCTTCCATCAAGCCTGTCTGCTCCAAAACGAGAGAGGAAACACCTGATAAATTTTAACAGACTTGGAGGTCCATGCTGTAATTTTTATCATGTGGTAAAACAGGGTAAAAAATAATGGTGCACAAAGCCCACTCACCTCTAAGGGTTAAATAGCAGACTCTTGGCTGTATTAGGAGTGGCTTTGTGTGTTTCAGTAAGATAATAGCCTTCTACCTTTTTGTTTTTAATCCTTTCAGTGCACTACACTAAACCACCGTACGAAACCACTCTAATAAACTCTTACTTGACTTTCTTTTAAATTAAAATGGTACAGATATGCATTTAAAGCACAACAGTGTCCTTTCCGAGGTTGTATACTGTGATTATGCACTGTCGTAGGTGAGGGAAGGACATGGGACTGTCATGTACCATTTTACCATCAAATTTCTGGCAAGCAGCACTGAATTGTCAGGAAAGAGTTCATCTTAATCTGCAGACAAATTCGCCTGAGAAAACTTGTATGCAGAAATAAACAGAACAAACACATGGTATGATGTTGATACTGTTTTCCACAATCCATAATATGACATAATCACAGAAATTCAGAATGAAAGGACCACAGAGCAACCTGGGCTGGAAGTGAATGGGATGACATTAATCTGGTGATCTGTCACTAGCTGGATTCCACAGGACTCCGTCCTGGGCCCTGTGCTTTTCAACATCATCATTAATGATTTGGAGGCAGGAATGGGAGGGATACTGAGCAAGCTGCCAGATGATACAAAACTGGGACGAGCTGTTGGCTCTCTCGAGGACAGAGAGGCCCTGCAGAGAGACCTCTACAAATCAGAGATGCAATGTCACCAACTGAGTGAGGTTTAATAAGGGAAAGTTCTGGATTCTGCACCTGGGATGGGGCAGGTGTGGGTGTATGGATAGCCTGTGGGATAAGATGCTGGAGAGCAGAGCCATGGAAAGTGACCTGGAGGTCTTGGTCAGTGGCAAGGTGAGCTTGAGCCAGCAGTGCCCTGGCAGCCAAGAGGGACATCCCTGTCCTGAGGGCATCAGGGACAGCATCACCTGGCAAGCTGTCAAGGGAGGGGATTGTCCCACTCTGCTCTGGGCTGGGGCAGCCTCACCTTGAGTATTGTGAGCAGTTTTGGGTGCCTCAATGTAAGAAA
>VXBU01000520.1:22262-72588 GCA_013400315.1 Bombycilla garrulus | reverse complement strand
TGGTGTGAATCTTGGGGATGGTGCAGGGCCAGGAGTTGGACTCAATGATTCTTATGGTGCAATTCCAATTCAGCTTATTCTGTGATTCTGTGACAATATAGGAAAATACAGGAAATACATTCATATATGCATATATATATAAATATATATGTGTGTGTGTATATATATATATGTGTGTGTGTGTGTGTGTATATATATATATACACGTACATAGAAAATATGTATATATACATAAAAACTATATAGATATACATAAAGAGTGAATACATCTATACATGTAAAACATAGGAAAAGGTACTTTTTATTACGTGACAAAAACTATCAAAGTCAGACCAACAGACCTTAATGCTTACCTAAAATTAAAACTTAAACAAATTTTCTTTTACTTTTTGTTGTTTTCAATCAAACATCTTTCTTTGCTTATTTTATAATTTGAGGAAAGTGGTTGGCAGTCAGTGCAGGAAGGTAATTTTTCACATGAGGCTTTTTTTTTCTTTTGGTGTAAAATGTATGGCACAGGAGACAGAACTCAATACATTACCTGAAACGGGAAAAGCCTTGACAGAAAAGTTCCCAGGCTTGCAGAACACTTAGATGTCTGTTATGCATTTACAAATCAACCTCAGCAAAACATTGCAAAGTTAAGCACCTGCACAATCCTTGCAGATATAAATGTTTAGCTAAAGGATTTACAGATCTCGAATTTCAGGACATAAGACAAGCTTCTTAGGAGGGAGATATGAATCATATCTACATAACAGCACTTTCAGACACTGTAATCGTTGTTCTTAGTAGAAAAATGCTACTTAATTAGAGACAGATGTTGAAAATTTTGAGTTATTTGAAAATGTCATAACCCAAGTCTCTCAAAGAAAATAATAGGTTACTTGTTGGACCCTTATCTTTTTAGAAATAAAGAAATATCAAAATGGTAAAATTACACTTAAAATATATATTTTTCTTCTGTATTCAGCACTTTTGCTTCCTTTGAGCTAGGCTGAGATCCAGAGAACATTATTAAATATAATTTTGTCATAGCTGGGAATCCTCTCCTGGAAACATTGGCCTTGTAACAAACTGAAAAACTGAAACAGGAACTCACAAAAAGAAATTTCTCTCTAATTCCTTGCTATTGCACCCCATTAAATCCCTGCCGTGTATTCTCCTTTGCAAAACCAAAGGAATGGGTTTTTTTTCTCTAAATCTTTCCCACATGGTCTTTGTAGTCCTGGTTCTTTCTGTTTGACTCCAGAGAAGTGCTGCTGCCCTGCCCCTTTGGTACACACTGTGCTGATCTTTATTCACCACTAAATATCTCTGTTTCCCCTCACATTTCCCCAAGGAAATAATTCTTTGGAGTTCTTTAAATTTACTTGCCAGAATATCAGAAAACCACTTTTAGGGTCCTATTTACAGTGCAATCAAGCCATGTAATGTCAATCTCTTTGTAGCATGAAATATATGTGTCAGTAGCTGTGAAAATTGGACTAAATTCAAAGACCATGGTTTATCCCTAAGACCACTTTTGAAACCCATTTTATAGAGTTGAGGTGTACTGAAGTCAAGGTAGTGGTGCTTCCCACTGAAGGATCATGTCTTCCCTCTCACGCGCAGAAAGAACCATCCCTCTTTTCTGCTCCTCCACATCACTGGATGTGTGGCCATCTCAAATTCAAATGCAAATGACAGGACTGGGAGATTTCATTCTGTTGTCTTTTCAGTTTCAAGCAGATTTGTTGGCTAAGTCATGTGGTTGAGACCTTGAAATCAAAAGACCTTGTTCTTTTTGGCACTGTGTTTTTTGTTTTGGTTTGGTTTTTTAGCTCTGTAAAAAACCAAAACTACTTGCCATACACAGAAATACGCAGTTGCAACTGTTTAGTTGCAACTGAATTCCACCTCATAGATGGTAATTGGAGCACATTTAAATGTACAAATATATGCAGAAATTTTGCAACTGATCTTGCAATCCATGACTGGCAGTCACTGGAGACCAGGACTGACTCTCTGTGGGAACTGGTCATCTAAATAGGCTTGGCTTACATTCAGTATTACATTGGCTTGTTCATCCTAGGAATGAGAAGGCTCTGAGGAGACCTTCAAGCATCTTCCTCTTCCACATCCAAAGGGGATCCAAGGACAGGGACTTTGGGCAAGGGCTTGGAGGGACAGGACACAGGCAATGGCTTCCCAGTGCCAGAGGGCAGGGACAGAGGGGACATTGGGAAGAAAGTGCTCCTTGTGAGGTGGGCAGGCCCTGGCCCAGGGTGCCCAGAGCAGCTGGGGCTGCCCCTGGATCCCTGGCAGTGTCCCAGGCCAGGCTGGACACTGGGGCTGGGAGCACCTGGGACAGTGGGATATGTCCCTGCCCATGATGGAGGATGGAAGGAGATGGTCTTTAAGGTCCTTTCCAACACAAACCATTCTGTGACTCTTGATTCTATGATTTCCTGACTTATTCAGACAACACTTCCTGAAAGCAGAGATGTGCTTGCTGCTTTACATCCCAGTAAATCTGAGTTGCTGACACGTGAGGAACGTGTTTGTTATTCATGGCCTAGTTAAACAGAATGAGACACTCAAGACTTTTGGATGGATGGTTTAATCTTGCTTATGGATTGATAAAGTCAAGTCCATGTCCAGGTTCTGCTGTCTTTGAGAATTCAATGTGAGGTGAGGATAAAAGATGGCTTTATTTTTGTAGGTAAAAAAAGCACCAAAACATAAATATCATATTCAGTGTTCCTCACTGAATAGTGGAGATTCATCCTGGACAATTAAGGATAATTACTGAACAATTTTTAGCCTGGCTTCTTCGGGAAATGAGGCTTGAATGATCCTTGTGCCTGTCAGTCCCACTTAATAACTGCTGGATCCATTCATCAGCTGCGGATCTGACAGAGCAATGATGCTGAGCTACAAAGTCCTCACAGCATCCTTGGTGAGAATCAGCTGAGTGGTGGAAGGCACTGGATTAACAGTCCCCTCAAAAAGAGGAAAAAATAAGCCAACAAATTAAATATCTAGAGCTAAAAAAAAAAATTAAAAAGAAAGGCAAAATCAGAAATACTTTAAACCAAACACAGCAAAGAGGCCTTTTCTTGTTCAAGGGGATTTTGTGGATTCACTGGTGTCTAGGAAGTGATGCATTCGGTATTATGCATTACTTAACCCAGTGGACAGGAGAGAAAAAAAAAATTCAGTTTGAATTCATGGGTTCTGATGCTCGAATTATCCCCCATTCATCTTAAACTCTGTGATATTTTTATAAGGATGTTACATCGTACATTACCTGTGACTGACACAGAAGCAGAGTGCCGTGTCTCAGCCACATTTCCATTTAATTCCATCTTGCTTCCATATATTAACACAAGCTATGAAAGAAAGAAAGTCAGTCCTGACAGTTTATTTATTTTACGTATATTTCCCTGTCAAAAGAAAAAGGATCCTTTATCATCCTCTGGGTAATAGGAAGGGAACCAATGCTTTGATTTAATGACGGGATCCAGCACCTTCTATTGGCAGCAGTTTTCTGCGTTCTGGTACTGTCCCGGCTGTTAAATGTTAGACACACTAAATGGAATCATTAAGGAGCACAGGCTGGTGGGTAAAACCAACACCATGGAAAGATATTTAGCTGATTAATGTCTTTGGCACCTGATTTTTGAGGTCTCCATTAACTAAAATGAATTTCCTCTCCTGCAGGAATGTATGTGTTATATATTCCATCTCCCCTAAAACAGATATAGTCAGGTTTCTTCACATGGGAGTGTGAAGCATCGTTTTTCATATTTTGGAGAGCTCTGTGCATGCAAATTCCTTCATGGCATTTCCCAAACACTCTTGAAAGGTTCCAGGCCAAGGGGAAAAAAAAAAAAAAAGTTTTTCAGTGAATTCATCTTCTGGAACTTGTTTTGAGCTGGAATAGTACTTCACTGAGCAAATGCAGAGTCTTTTTTTTTAGGAGAAATAATCCCCTTTCTCTCTTTTTACTTATATATATCATTAATATCTCTCATTCTGTGCTCACACACACAGACATAGCCACACACGTGTATGTGCTAGACTTTTCCATGAGATAATACAGAACTTCTTGAACAGGCAGGATGCTCCAGGCGATTCATGTATAATTCCACAGTACCTTGCAAATAACTCGAGTCTTAAGAGCTGTAGTTCTATTTTCCTTCTTTCTAAAGCATTACACAAAAAATAACACTTGCAGTCTTCAAGATAATGTTGGATAAAGTGACCTGACGTTGGGTAAAGGTGTTTGGTGGCATGCCACCTTCTAAAAGAAAAAGGGGAAAATTCCTTATGCTTTTAAGAGTGACACTTAGAGTTACAGGAGTGATGACCCTAATGAGCACTTTAGTCACCAGATTGCTGCTCTCCTCAGTCCTGATATCCAGCCAGCCAATGATCCTACATGACCACACCAGACCCATTGCGGCAGAATCGCTGAAAATATGTGTGCAGTGACTCCAAACTAAGCGTAAAACACTGCACTGTGTGACAATTTCTGTATCTGTAGAGACCGATTCTATTGACAATTCACAAGCGCCTTATTTATGTAAAGCTACGTACAAGTCCTGTCTGTGAATTGGTGTGGGCACAGCAGGGGCTCTTTGAGCTGAGGTGTCTCCAGGATCATCTAAAATCCCCACCTGGGGAGCTGCTGCACCAATTAGTCAAATACTTTGCTGTAAAAGAGTAAGAAATCAGTCAAACAGCTTGTCCCAAGTCGTCTCAAACTAGTCCTGTGTCTCGCCTGCTCAAAGACAAGCTATAGGACCAGGCAGGGAACTGATGGTAAAGCACAATTTTGTGTTCTCAGGGGCACATCCCCGATTCCCTGTCGCACCCCAGTTATGATTCCATGACTTACAGCCCTGTAATTCCATGGGTTTAATTTACCACAGTGTTTCCCGTGTGTCCTGGTGGTCCCCACAAAGGTGCAGGCTCAAGCAGAAAGTACCAGCAAAGATGTTTGAAAAGCCACGTGCACTTAAAGCCAAAGAAACTTTGAGGTAGGTGGATGGGAGGATACAGCACTGTGAAAGCTCTGCATGAGGTGTTCTATCTTATGCTACTGTCTGAAGCCACTTATCTGTTATCTACCGCTCTTCTACAAGGAAGATATATGGTTACTTCTTTTTTTTTTGTTGTTTTGTTTTTGGTTTTGTTTTTTTTTAAAGAGCTTTTCTTAATTCACTAAATTTACCACCTTCTGGGAGAGGAAGGTGGTGGTACATGTCCTCCTGCACCCAAGAGATGGATTCGAGCTGTTAAAGAAGGCCTGAATCTCAAGAGGTTTCTCAAAAAGGTGTGAAAAACGTATGTACTCCCCCGCTGTTCTCTGAGGACTGTGAAAGCAACACAATAAAATTCACTCTGAGTGCAAGAGCTATTCTAAAGGCAGTAAATAAGCATCTTCCACAGCACACACATTTTAAACAGCAGTTCCAAAGGAAAAACACACCTCCACTTCAGTGCTCTCTCAGCTATTTATTTCATTTTCCTACTGAACTGAATGATCTCACTTGAAGTGAGGAGACAGTTATGTTTCTGTTTTTCTCAGTAGCCTCTGTAGTTAGTGGACATGGAAACAGAATGGCAAATAGGAAGAAATGTGCTTGTTCTAGCTTTCTTTGAGGTGCTTGTACGGATTTCATGAGCTGCTCTAATTGATAGCCCTTCTGCAGCTTAATGATGACAGCTGCACGTCTGCTCTTTCAGAGAGAGGAGATGCAGGCAGAGGGAAGCTACCCCTCGCATGAGCATCCACATAACCCGTGCCTATGATACAGCAAAGGTGCCACGCACACGTTCCCTGGGGCTCTCTGCTGTAAACTGCCCATCCTTCCTCAGAGTCCAAAACAATACAGCATTCCCTGAAGACAAAACTGTTAAAATAGTCAAGAGAAGAATTTTGCTGGAAGCTGAGCAGAAAATAAAACCCTGCTGGTGTCAGACTCCCAGCCATGCAGCTGGGGTAGATGCCAGAAAAAGTCAGCAAAATGTGGGTAGGGCTTTTAAATCTCAACAGGTCTTTGGTTAAAAGCTGTCATTAAGCTTTTTGTTTCAGGACAGGAAAAGTCCTAAAGATTTTGTTCATTGGAGTCATCTAGCTGTGCATGTGTGTTGTGCTGGCAATATGGAAGGCTAAATGCAGAGGTAGAAGCAAAAGAGACATTTTTCTGAACAAAGCTAAGTTGGATGGGGCTTGGAGAAACCTGGATTTCTAGAAGGTGTTCCTGTTTTGTGGAGGGGGGGATGAAACTGGATGGTCTTAGGGATCCCTTCCAACCCAAATTGTTCTATGACTCTAAGAAAAGTAAAATGAAATTAAACTTTTCCACAAAACTGCATACATCTGAGGAAATTTAGCTCATCACCATGTTCTAGCAAAGCCTATTCAATCACTGAATGCATTTCATTTGTGCTAATGTCTTATACAGAAACACCATTCGTATTGATAGTTTAGATGGAAAAAAAAGGTTGTTTTTGTGTGTTTTTTTTGTTTGTTAGTTTGGTTTTTTTTTTTTTTATATTTTGAAAATAATAATTTCCTTGGAGAAGATAAAAAAGTTTTTGAAAATTATTTGGGCGATAGCATGACATTCTGAATACACTGACTCCATTATATCTAATAGTTTCAGCTGAAAAATCACCAAGTGAAACACCAGAATGGTCACACATGTCTGGCTCCAAGAAAAGTACACTGTTTTTTTCTGTTACGCTGTGAGGCTCTGAGTCCTTAGGGCTCATATTTCAGCAGAGGCCTTGGTGATGAAAGTGAAATTGCAAGGGAAGGTGAGTCAGGATGGTGTTGTTTATAGCCAGAGATGCACTAACTTTGTTTTCTTACATTTCGTCTACTACGTAGCTGTGAAGCTTTTGTTAAGGCATGTGACACACTTTTAAACAGAGGCCAGCCAGAAAACTTGCATCGAAAATAGTAAGATAGGTAAATAAAGCTTGGCCATGGTAAGAACAGAACAGAAAATTGTTTAATGCGGGCTCCTCCTCTTCAAATAGTGACATTTCTACTGGAGGGGGGAAAAAATTAGCAATGGGAAGGCATGAAATATTTACCTTGCTGGAAGAGTGACTTTGAGATGATCCCTCTAATCCCTCCTTGTTGGGCTGGTGTTGCTGGGAAGCAGGAGAAGGTATTCAATGTCTCCTTGCTCTGCTAACTCATCCCACAGAAAACATTTGTTTCTTACGAAATAAAAGAGTCTGGCTCACAGGAGGGAGAGGTACATTTCCTCCAGTTCTGAGCTGCCACTCTGCCTGTTGGTACACCAGAAAATTGAAAAGCCTGTGACTTCTGCTTCCTGGAATCTTGTCCCCAAATTCTCTCACTGACACCACATTTGGCCAAGAAAGGGGTGGGAAAGAATCACAGAATCATTTAGACCATCCAGTCCAACCATTAAGCCAGCACCACCATGCTCACACTAAACCATGTCCCCAGGTGCCACATGCAGCAGCTTTTGAACACTTCCAGGGATGGTGCCTCCAACGGTGCCTTGGACAGCCTTTTCCAGGGCCAGACAAACAATTTCCCCTAATACCCTTAAACTTTCCCTGACATAACTTGAGGCTGTTTCTGCTCATGCTGTCACTTGTTACCTGGCACTATGGACCCACCCACACCTGGCTACAACCTCCTGTCGTAAAGAGCAGTCATAAAGAGCAAGAAGGTCTCCCCTCCTAGCCCCCCCACCAGCATCTCAGCATCTTTCACGCAGTGACAGCCCAAATAGCAGTGTGTGTGCTCTGTTTCTTTTCTCTGCCATCAGCTGTTTCCAACCTATGGAACATCCCAGGACCAGGTTTCTAACCTCAGTCAGTGTGATTCATCTCACTTGGCTTCCTTTACTTCATCTTTATCTGCAGCTACAGACCTGATTGTGCTAGATTTGGGCATGGTCAAGGTCCTCACAGCCCAGTAGTTCACAGTAGCACATATGCACAAGTCCTGCTCTGAAAACTCTCCCCAAAGTCTTCTGCTCTCTGGAGCTCATCTTGCAATTTGTCATGGCTTGGCACCCTTGGCTTCTTGTCAGAATGAACCAGAGAGGAGACAGAGTGGGCTTTACAGGCTGGCCTGCCTGCAAAAACTGAGGACAGGACTCTTGCTGGTGACAATGTGGCACCTAGAGCTCCCATGGTTCACTGGAAAGCATCAAAGAGATCAGAAAGGATTTGAGTCTTCTTTTCACATAAACAAGTTCTAAAGTCATGATGTTTGGGAAGGGCTCTAAGGAACGCCAGGCAAGCCTAAGCTCAGACAGAAAGATTCCCTCTCCTTCTGCTCCAGCAGACATTCAGACATGTCTCCGTGTCTCATTTTCCCAATGTGTAAATGCAGTGACTGCCTTGGCAGTCTTTCACTCCCAAGCTCTGTAACAGCAGCATGCAGCACTTTTCAAAAATGGTGTAAAAATAATTTTCCTTTTCATCAGTCAGGAGGGGTGATAGCAAGGTCTTGTTCACGTCTTTTTTCACAGTCCCAACAGTATCAGATGCTGGAATGAGTCTCCTTTTTACGTCACATGCTGGAAGAGTGGCCATCACAGCTCATGAGGATGATGGTGTTTAATGAAAGCTTTTCCAGGAAATGTGGAGCTATGAGACACAGCCCTGCAGAAATTTATTGTTCCTTCTCTGTCCCTCCATGACAGTGCTTATGACCTAGATCTTCACTGCTGTGCAATGAACAATGAATATTTTGTGTATAAAATTTACAGGTGAGACAAAAATTCTGATTCTTTTGTTCCCTGTAGCAGAAGAATCAGAAGAGGTTTACAGCTTGAATTTAAGTTTGCTATATGTCTGCACTCTGAAGTCAGTTAACTTACTTGATGTAAGCTAAATTTGTGTGCAGAGTCTGGAAGGGAAGAAGGGAGTAAGGACAGGTTGATTTTCAGAGGTGACAGGTCCTCTTTGGCTGACAATAAATTTCAAGACAGGTGACATTGAAAGTCTGCCATAGCCAAAAGCAAGTCAGCTGAAAGTCAAATTTGAAAACTTCTAGGTCGCCCCACTGTGCTAATCCACTTCAGACCTGTGACCACCTTCAGATGACATTGGCCTTTTCTTTATTCTCATCTTCTAAACAAGCTGCTGTTTGACTTCATTTCCGTTCTGTCTCTATTTTTAAGTTTCCTATCTAAGCCTACCACACCATTCTGCTAAAAAATCTTTTAAGATTTGTCTTCATACCCTAAAATGGATAGAGCTTTGCAAATGCAGTCCTGCTGGAAGAATTCTCTCAGAGAAGCCCCTTCTTTCAACAGTGTCTAAATGTACATGTGTAATTATAGGATCAGATATGCGTGACAACCACATGATCTTTCCTCTCAGCAGACAGTTTGTCACTGGAGATGTGGTATAGCTCGCCATGTCTGCATCCCTAATAGAAATGTCACTCACTGTAACTCTTTTGCAGAAATGACAAACTGTTGGCCTTACCTCTGCTATGTCAGTAGATACTCAAAGCTGACAGAAAATCATGAGGCAAATTTTAGTCCTTTTCCTAGTTCCTTCTCTGCATAGTGCAAATGCTCAAAACTTGAACATTACCAAGCTGTTATGTATGTTAATGCCTTTCCTTGATACTGTATTTGTTTAAATTATAGCCATGCCTACTTAAGGTTGTACTTCATCACCAATTTCCTCATGTGGTAATGAGAAAATTACCATCATTATGGAACAGAAAGATGTAATCTTAAAAACCAGATCTTGGGGGGGAAAAGTTATGGACTTTAAACGAACAATATGTTCTGTTGCTCCGCGCTTCTTTCCCTAAAGAATAATTCCTTATGTTAAAGAGTTTGTGTTTATACATGATCAAGTAATCTCATCACAACTCTATTTTATATTTCCTTGTTTTCTATCCCATCCACTTCCCTTGTCACTAGTGTGAGCTTTTCCAGATGATAATTATTTTACCACTTTCTGATACTGCTGTGCCCATTTACATCTCTGTAAAATTAAATCATAGCAAATCATCAAGTGCAAGGCAACTTTAGTGCAGTGTAAGCTCCTGGGAGGGTCAGTTGTAGACAACAACTCACAGTATCAGAAATCTTAGAAAGAGCAAATAAATCCACTGAACCACCATTTTCTATCTAATCTCACATTCCCACCTAACTACTGATGAGTTTTGTACTGGTAGGCTCTAGGGTCTCCTATTTTTGTAGGATTTGAAAGGCATTACAGAAGATTCTTGTTTCCAGCATCTTGTATTTTACCCTCATTGAGGGACTTCTGCTCTCTCCCTCTCCTTCAGGATTGTTTTTTCTACTGCATAATTACAATCCAGGACTGGCTTAAGGATCATGCTATCTGGTTGTATCTACAGTCACCAACTCAGCTTTTCCCTCCAAAGAGCATCCCCTGCACCTGTAGCATCCCCCTCATTTGTCTCTCTTCTCCATTCCCATTCTTCTTGGCTCCAGCCTCACCTCATCTCTCTGGGACAGTTATCTTATCCCCCTCAGAGGGAAAAGTGAAAATTCAGTTGGCTCATCCTTCCTGGTACTGCTTAAGGCTGAGGAGGTTCACTTTTATTCCCAAGCTCTCCTCCTGGTGTTTGGTTTCCTGGTTTTTATGTGATTTCCCTGACTGCTTAAGTAAATTTGTACCCTAATGCTTGCTCCTTATGTGCATTGTGGTGTGAAAGAGCAGAAGAAACAATATCCTGTAAAGTTAAAGTCGCTGTAATTCTTTCTTTTTTCTTCGTGTTTTGCATTTCTGCAGGTCTGTTTGCATTTATGTGAAGATTTTGACTCTGTATCTCCATCTTTGGGAATGTTAGTTGAAGGTTTATAGATTAAAAAAAAAAGAAAAAAAGAAAAAAAAAAAGGAAAGAAAAGTTATCTCACATTCAGGTAGTAAGAAGATAAACTAGAGAAATACAGAAAGAGTTTTGTTTCAGCTCTCCCATCTTTTGCAGAACTTTGAAGTGTGTCTTGTGCTTATCTGCAGAAACAGCTATTAGATCATCAAGTGCTCCCATCTAGCTGATTACTGTGTAGCCTTAGCAAACCGGGAAATTGAAATAAGAATTCAGAGAAGGTCTTGCCATAATGGTACTTCTGAGTTCTCAAAAGTAATATGAGTGCAGCTGGAATGGTTGAAGAGATCACAAAGTGTGGCACTTTGCTCACGTCTCTCATGTGTGTTCTTCATCCTGTTGTGAAAGGTTTGTGCTATAATACACAACAGACTGGAAGAAAGAGGTGTCCCTCAATATCAAATTATTATCCTCTCAACAGCCATGAAAAGCCTCCCTAACTGCAGCTGACCCAGATCTGGAATCTTCCATCTCCAATTTGCCTGTAATTTGTGCTAATCTCAAAGCATCTGAGGAAGTGTACTGAGCTTTTCTGGGTCAGTCGGTCGTTTTGGTTTTTATTTTGTTTTGGAGAGGGGCAGTAGGAGGTTAAGACCTTTTTCTCATGCTAGGAAAGCAAGGTGCATGAGCTCTTATCTCCTATCAGACATGTAAGCCCTCACAAACTATTCCTGAGTACACAAACTTTGTAAAATTTTAACCTCTCTGAAATTAGTTTCCTCCTTTCTCACAGAAAAGAGGGGGTTTAGCAATGCCCATTGTAGAACTTCATCTGCGATCGGGTGGAAAAGAAGTAGGAAACAAGGGCTGGATTCCCAGCTGGCCAGAGTCAAACCAGGCTTATGGAGAGCAGGGGGGCTATGCTTTGGTCTGAAAGGGGCTGAAACTCTGGTCTGGCTGTAGTGGTCTACCATGGCACTGTGAAAACAGCTATCAGTGAGGTCCCTGGGCACAGAACATTCTCCCAAAGGAAGAACAACCTCTGGCCTATTGGCCTCCAGCCCATTATCTGGTTGTTCAAGTGGAGCCAGACGTTAGCACGAGCATTGCACAATTTGATAGGACAAGCATTTGAAAGCCGCAGTTGATGCGATGGGTTTTGTACTCAGTTGCAAAACTTTTCTTTGTGTTTGCAACAAATGAAAAAAGAGGCCATATCTGCCATCTTCTTTCAATGGGCTGACCAGGAAACAGCCATCTCCTGCAGGCATTTGGCTGTGTCTCCATATATAAACACAAAGGAGAGTTTGTGAGCCTTTCCCAAAGTGTCTCAAGCGCGCTGTGAGGTAAGACAGATCTGCCTAATAATTCCATCTTTATTTCACAGATGTTTGAAAAAAAACCCACCAAAACTTATTATTTTCTTTTATACAGTAAACATGGGAATAACCATTAAGGGCTACTCTTTATTTATAACATTTAAAATCAATTTCTAAACATCTTCATGACCAACAACCTTGAGACAAACTGATCTAAATCTAGGAACTTTAACTTTTACTTCGTTGGACTAATTTTTATTATCTTTATGTTCCTTATCGATTCAGGAATGTTTTGGATTGTCACACAACTTCATAATGGAAAAAATTACGCTATAACCTCTCAATAAGGTTTATGCCTAAGAAACTTAGAAAATCTCAGAGAAAAAAAACCAAAATTTCACTTATGCATGCAGATTATGCAGTTCCAAACATAAGATTTTGAGGTGGGGGGTTTTTTTTTGGCTTTTGGTTTTTTGCATCAAAGAGAACGAGTGTGTCAGACAGTCTTACACACGAATTTGTAACTTGGTGCTCCTGTATGCCAACAGTGTAACTGTTAGTGCATGCTTTGAGAGTTGATTTTAAAGGTCTTAAAGAGTCGGTTTTAATAATTCATATTGATTCAGTAGGGGATGAGGATGCTTGACATGTTAAATTATTAGCATTTACATTATGAACATGTTAATTACTGTATTTTTAATGCTGTTGGCTTTTATAAGCTAAAAGTATTCTTAAAGAGACATGAGTGGATTTGCAACATGTTGGAAACCAGTGTTATATAGAGCAGGATTAGAGACGTTTCTCTGTCTTTTCACTCCTCACTCTCCCATTTTATGTTTCAGTAAGGACCTTCTAGTCATGTGTCTCTTGCACCTGAGCACTGAGATAACATCAAATAAATNAGAAAGAAAGAAAGAAAGAAAGAAAGAAAGAAAGAAAGAAAGAAAGAAAGAAAGAAAGAAAGAAAGAAAGAAAGAAAGAAAGAAAGAAAGAAAGAAAGAAAGAAAGAAAGAAAGAAAGAAAGATAGAAAGAAAGAAAGAAAGAAAGAGACTGAAAGAAAGTATTTGGTCATTCAGTTTGCAATGAGTGGCATTGTAGATTCCCCTGCCTCCTCTCTGCTCTTACGGTCACGGTGATGATGCTTTCAGGTTTTTTTTTACTTTTAACTTTTTACTTTTAAAAGTGTCTGATTAACAATGATGGCCAATGGACAAGCAGATTGAAACAACTTACAGACATGCTTCACATCCTTTCCTTTGGAGATAAAATAGCTTAGCTTTACTCAGTCAGAGGTTTCTGTGCAGTAAAGCAAAAGGCAATTTGCCTATGAGCAATGCAGCTTTAATATAACATTGTTGTATTAAAGCTGGACCAGAGAACTAACCTTTTCCTATATCTCTGGGACATTTCAGCCCCACCTGGACATTTTATTGGCACACACTGTCTTGAGAAACCCTTGTGGGATTAGCAGAATTCGAAAACTTTCAGGGCGTATTGAGTAAAATGAGGCTGTGGCAAAGATAAGGTAATCGGTAAATCGAAGTCTACTGATAGTGGTCAGGGACAGAAATGATGTAGCAGGATCTATATGTTGGTACAGCAGATGAAGATAAGGGACAACATCGGATGAATGTCAAGAAAACCTCTCAGCTCAGGCTGGGGCACCTCACCCCCACCCTCACAATGCCTGGCTCTTAAAGCTGCGTTCCCAGAACTGTCCTTAGAGAAAAGAAGCTCCAGTGGAAGACAGGGAGCTTTTGATAAGGTACTGATCTGTATTTGGTGCTGGCAATTAGGATAGGATAGGATAGGATAGGATAGGATAGGATAGGATAGGATAGGATAGGATAGGATAGGATAGGATAGGATAGGATAGGATAGGATAGGATAGGATAGGATAGGATAGGATAGGATAGGATAGGATAGGATAGGATAGGATAGGATATTTCTGTTGCAAGGGACCTCCAGTGGTCATCTAATCTGACTGCCTGACCAGTTTAAGGGTACTGAAAATTAAAACAAATCTTTAAGGGCAGATCAGATTATTAAGGGCAACACAAATGATATCCAGATACAAGATGTTGGCCATTGGTTACCCAATGGGACTACTGAATTGTTCCCATGGGCACGGCAGGGGAGGATCTGTACTTAGAGGATGGGTAGGAAAGGGTTTACTCTGAAGGCAGAAATGATTCTGAGCTTTTTTTGGTGCTTACTCCTCTTCAGCCTTTGTCAGCTGCTGAAGACCATTAATGCAGGTACAGATCTTACCTAAGAAGTCTGCAATGACCTTTCTATATGTCCACATACCTTTTAGAGAAGGCTTCACACAGAAGGAGATACCACAGCTCTCGTTTGTCTGGAGGTCTCCTTCCAAGTGCACCTGCACAGTGCCTGAACAAGGTCTCTTAAATTGCAGTGGAGGTGCATAATTGTGTCATTAATTAAAATTGGAGGAGTTGGGCAGTGAGGGGGTGGCAGAGGGGAGCAGCTTGGGAGTTTCAAATGGAAGGGATGATTTTTCAGTGGGACCTTGCACACAGTCTTGAGGCTACATCTTCTAATGGCGTGGCTGCACTCAAGTCTGGAGCTTTCATCTCTTTCTTTCAGAGTTTGAAAGCCTGAGGCTCTGAGACATGTTTCTGCATATTCCTTTTCCTGGCCATTCTTGCTGTATCATGCCATTTTTAATCTGTAGGAGGACTGAAAGGAGGAGGTGCTGAAAAGCCCAGGAAAGCAGAATTTCTAATTTCTTCAATCTAATCAAGTAGTGGAAAATTTGCCAAAACATGTTGTAGTGTGATTTCTCAAGCTTTCAGAAATCTACTGAGTAACCCAGTAATTTCTAAAATCCTGCAAAGCAGTTCAGATGATAAGCAGCATTTTGGCAAAAACAAGATTTGGTTCTGCCTTGCTTTCTGCAAGCACAACTGTAAGGGCTGCTCTATAAATATCTTACTTTTTTTTTCTTTTTACTTTCAGCCATTCTTATTAGTACTTGGAGTATTTTTGTCTGAGTTTTATTTGGGGTTCTAGTTAATAATAAAATCAAATATTGTGTTATCACCCGAATCCAGGTCAATATGGCAAGCGTGAGGTACCTTGAATGCTGCCTACACCCTTTTCATAGGGAATATTCATCCTGCTTCTTGGACTCAGGAGCTCCAAAATTTTTACACAGTGTTATTGCCTGGTTCCATAACAAAATCTTAATTACCATAATAATAATTTAATAAATTAATAGGTCTTAAAAGTTTCCCTCCTGCTGGCTACATCCTAGCAAGTGCATGCTCAGTTGAGGGCTTGCTGACTTGGAACTTTGTGGGTTCTAGCTCAGTAAATCTGTACAAACCAAGACGCACTTTGGGCAGAAATCTCACCTAAGGAGGTGTGCTGCTCAGGGCAGTTTGACACCAGCAGATTACCTTTTCTGGTGAGTTTTTATTTCTCCAAGTATTTTTTTAACCCAACGCCTTTATTCTTGTTGTCTTCTTATGAATGTGCTATAGGACATTTCTCACACATCTCAAGAAGCCTATGAGTCAGTATTTTTAAACTTAAAATTAGGTTCCTGAAAAGATATCCATGAATAAATTCTGTCACAGTTTGGGAAAGTGTTAAATATCCTGAAAGTGTTAGCAAACTGGAGTTTTGCAATTTAATTAGTTCATAACAAATAGCTGCTTTCCAGAAGTAGATTCTCTGAAAATATATAGAGGAAGAATGAAAATTCAGGAACCAGTAATAAACAATGAAACTTTCAGTTGTCTAAATCTTCTACATCATCATTGCTGGTTTTGTTTTTGATGATTGACTGTTTCTTTCTTTTCATTAAAACTAATCCTACATGAGGGCTCTGACAAGCAATAAATGTGAATTTGTATCCCTTTTCCCATTTTTTTCCATTATAGAGGTGCCCTCCTTCTATAAATATTTTTCACATTTTGAATGCAAAAAACAAAAGTACTATGCCTTAAAGTTTTCAAAATGGACACTGCAAATTCACAACACATACCCAGTGATGAAGTTTAAAGGAGGAGCTTTGACCTCAGGAGTGTTTATTTGTTTTTCAAATATGAGCAATTACTTTGAGTTTTGCTTTCAGTTTTGAAAAATTCTGTTTTCTTCTACAGCCCAATTCAGGAAATGTCTGTGCCCTGAACAACAGTTAATAAACATGTGCTTACTCCAGACATGGTTTTAAATTACCCCCAGATGAACAGAAACACATTATTGAAACCTGTACTAAACATTGCTCCTGGGGAATATTCTGACCAGGAGCAGATTCAAATACAGACTAAACTAATACACACCCAGTTTCAGAACATGCATTGTATGGGAAATCCTAACTCCCTTTCCCTAAGCTCTTGGACATATAGGATGCAGAGCAAATTTTTTTAAGTTTGCATATGAAATAATGTGAAATGAGTAAACTTAAATTCACCATATCCTTTAAACGATAGGAAAACTAACCTTAATCAATCTGCTCTTCCATTCAGGTCCAAGAAACTCCTCCTGGAGCTTTTTCCTGGTTTGGATTTCCTATCATCATCACCAACCAGAGGCTGAGTCTCTGCACCATTCCACCACTGAAGTGAGGTTCTCTGGCTGGCTGGTAAGTGTGAGATTAAAGAAAATGTACTGATTAGATAAATGTGGCAGGGCCCCAGTGACCATCAGGAGTTGCTGTAGATCATCTGGGTTATTGCAGAGTCAAGGTGATGGATTTGAATCTAAGTCTGGTTTGGGTTGAATATATTTTGTTGTCGTTAAATGCTGTCCTAAGTATCAAGTAACTTATGTCCCACAAAAAGCAGGTGGGAAATTCTTCCCTAAGATTTTATTTTTCTGCTCTCACTTACAGCCTCTGTTCCTCTTATTTTGTTTAGTTTGTCAATTTTTTTTCTAATGGCAACTGTTGATCTGGCTCCTTGCCTCAATGTGCTTACAGATAAGGTCTTCTATTGCTTAGAAGCAATTTTTTTGCTTTCCTTTTAGTCTTTTTCTAAATGAGGATAAATCTTTTAAGTTCTGTAAGGTACAGGGAAAGGGTACATGGGTGCCCTTAAAATGAAATAGCAACAGTTACCTCAAGAAAACACACTCTCACAGAAAATACAAAGATTAAATAGAAAATTATGAACCTTTCCTTTGAGTGCAATGTAACCAGTGTCTAGTATGCAGGTCCCCTTTCCACATGAAGAGACATCTGAAAGGTAGGCATAATTTTCCAAAGAGTGTATTTGTTCCAATCCATCTAGAAATAGTACAGAGGTACCAACTGATTTGTAGAAAACCATTTGACTTTTAAGCCCCACAAAACATTTACAGAAAAGAAAACTTCAAATGCAAATGTCTTCAGATAAGTATCTTGTTTGCCTGTAAGGTTTTTCAAAATTATTTAAGTGGTTTATTACTTAGCAGTAGCAAAAACTTTTGACACTTTCACTTGGTTTTTATTGGGGAGGGGGATGTGGGTAGGGGGGTTGTGAGTCCTTTTGTTTCATAATGTAATTTTGAACCATATTTTTTTCCTCAGACCATTACCTTTACAGCTAACCCTTTGTTGGTTACAACTGTTAGGTACATTTACTTGTGCAAGAAGGCTCTGGGTTCAGGATGGGGCCAGCAGACCTTATCTGTGCTGATAAATGTGGGGGTTTGCCTATGAATGGGATTGTGGGAACAAAACCCCAGGTACAGACCTGTACGGGGCAGCTGTGGCAGCCTGTGCTCTGGGTAACTCTGCAAAGCTGGGATCTGCTGGGGCTCCTCTTTGTGTGTGTTTGCACAACTGAAATACCATGGATCATACTTGCAAAGCCTTTTATTTTTCTCCTCCTCCCGGAAAGCCATATCTCTCTTTATCTTCTGCATCAATCTCTCCCTACACCGAGACAGTAAAGTTAGGACACAGGATGGCTTTGTCTGCAGGAGCACATTCAGACTAGTCTTCCAGACTAATTTTCTGCTTGGGTTACTTTCCTAATTATAATTTGTGTTCTCATCATGTCGTGGAAGAGTACATTTTAAATGAGCTTGCAATACACAGCGTAGAATACCAGCTTTATAGCACTGTCCGTAACCTAGAATACCAGTTTTAAATTTGTCATAATGCAAATGCCATAATAATTGTGAGTTTTCAACCCTGTAATCTATTTTTTTTTCCCCCAGCTACTTGTAAACTGAAGGTTCAAGTTTCGTTTTCCCACTCCATATGTAAGAGCACTGGAGCAGGATGTTGATCTAACTCCTTACAATCAGAGCTGTGTATGTTATGGATCGTGTTCCAAAACACTGTTAAATTTGTGGAAAGGGGGGAAAAAAAATTACATTAATTATGCCGCCTTTAGCCCTCTTATGCTTGCTAATAGGTTTTAAATGGACTGTTTGGGTTTTTTTACTGATAACCACAAAAAAGTGTTTCATTCTCTGAATGAAAACCATTTTCTGGGAATGGATAACTAATTTTTATTGAGTGATAGAAATAAGATGCCCAACTATGGTGAGACTAGAAGAAGTAAAAGGCAACTCTGACTTAGCCACCTACTCCTTGGGAATTCATGCAAACATTTTCAGGGGACTCTTATGCTGTTGAATCCACTGAGACCTTTAGAAGAGCAGAACCATGCACAAAAGCATGGGTACAGGAAAAGAAAAAAAGTTATGTATATTGTTTACAAGTTAATTTGGACATGATTATTTGCACACCTTACTTAGCCTGATTTACCTTATCGTATCTTCTACCTACAGATGCTTCATTAAGCCAGAATTTTATAATAAAATTTTCCATGTTGCCTTTGAGAGTGGTCACAGGAAAGCCAGATTGTTTCCTACCCTAAGGAATCACATCCTGCTGTTGTCATGCAGCAGGATAAATCACAGTACCCACACTGGGTGAGGTACTTGTGATGTGACCGAGAGAAGGAGCTCAGTTTCCCGGTCCCCCTGGTCCCTCTTTGCAATCTGTTGAGATGGGCTTGCATGTTTGAATCTGGTTAGTCCCTGAATGCTGATTAAATCTCACCCTTTGTAGCCTTGCAGGAAAAAAATCTCAATGCTGCCCTGGTGGGTAATAGTTATAGATCATTAGTTGCAAGACTAATTCACTGTGAAAGTGTAGGATGGCACGAACACTCGTCCCAGGACAGCCATACTCATTTGAGGGTTTTTACATTAATGTTTTCCATTGAGATATGGATGTTTTGGGTCGTGTTATGAAAAACCTGGATGTTTTGGATCTTTGTGTGCCCCAAGCACGAGTATCCCCCCAAAGATGTGAGAGCTCCCCTACACTGCAGAAAGCTCAGGAGAGGGGTGGTGGAACGTCTTCCCAGCCAGCCCACTTTGGGTGTGGCAGCAGCAACAACCAGGGCTGGGGATCCACTCCTCTCTAAGGGAAAACAGAAAGAAATTTGTCCCTTCATGCCTCAGTAGGCACAGGATTCTTCCCCTCATCCAGGCTGCCAAAAAACACCCAGCTGATGCTAGAAATTAACTTGCCTGAGGAAGAGCAGGGCAGGACAGGGGGGTGCAATGGTCCCCAGGAAAGTGCTGCTCAGCGCTTCAATCATCTCCCCGGACTTGAGCAGCTGAGCTGTGGAAATCACTTTGACGTAAATCTCTCAGCAGTTTTTTTGTCTGAAATAAATGGTGCATAAAGGAAATGCAAAATTGTTTGGTGGACAGGATTATCTATGTGTTTACCGCTCTCAGCACTTTTCTTTTGTCTTTTGACTGTGTAGCTCCCATTGGTGTGAATAGCTGAGCACCAAGCGAAACTGCTGAACACAAACAGGGTGTGAGAGAGCTCTCCCTTTAAACCTGTGACAGCTCTGCACTCGTGATTGCAGGAAATGTCAAGTTAGAAGAATTACTAGTAGTACAAAGTAATTATTTTTCATTTCCAAGGTTGTCTGTTCAGCNTTGAGTATGTATTATTCTGTTGCCATAACATGCTGATGATATACAATATTTGTATAAAGATTCAAATCAATGTTTATCACATCAGAGCACTATCATTCAAAAGGGAAGCACAAATCAATAATTCATTAAGCAAGAGAGAAATGAACGATTTGAATTTGTTGTTCTTCTCCCCTCTAATACTTTCAAAAGGAATTGCATTGTTTAAATGAAGTTTGATCACTTTTGGATTAAGTGAGTCTGATTTAATGCATCTGATAGTAGTCAGCATAGTATTAATCATGGGACAAATAGCAGAAATGCACAATTATATATATTATATAGGTTGCTGAAACTTCTTATTCATTAAAAATATTTCATTCTATAAAAAATACGGGGGATGATGGGTTGGGGGTGTTATATGGGGCTTCAAGTTGAATGAAATAGCTTTTTTAAATACAGATAAAGTTATTCATTTCAAGTTGGAACCTTTCATGTTCAAAAAGCTTGTCTCATGAAAAATGAATGGAGCTACTTTGAAATAGAAAAATTTGCTCTTTAAAAAAAATGTATACTCTATGTAGTTAATGTTAAGAAGTGTAACACTTCTGGAAAAATTAGAAAAGTTTTCTTTGGGGTTTCAATTTTTGACTTAAACAACCAGAGGAAAAGACACAAGAATGTGACTGCTAATCAGCTACATAATTTTTTTTTCACTGAAAATCAGCTCTTAATTTCCTTCTTGTATTTGGAAGAACAAGCTCCACCATTCTCTCTGGTACCATGTGAATGTTGAAACTGCAAAAAGGTCCCAATTTGCTTTCTCTGAACCTGCCCAAATCCAGGAGAAATCCATGTGATCTCCCGAACTGGAAGATGGCCTAAATTAATGAGCTCCTGGATTTCAGATGCACCCTTAACCCTCCAAATTTCCTAATTCACCAGCAATAAAGTGGTCACTGCTGATGACTCAGGGAATTCCTTGTGGTTTTAAAACACAATGACAGAGTATCCACCAGGAACCACAGGGCATTAGCAGTTGCTTTCACTGGGGATGAGTGTCCTCTATTGATTGGTTTTCATTGCCTGAGCTCAATAACGCTTTTATTTATGATTACATCGTTTATGATTGCTTATTTATCTGCTGTGTGTTAAGACGAGCTTAGAATCTAATCACCATATTAACCAAAACAGTAAATTGGATTCTGGATTCTTGTAGAAGATATTTTATTTCTAGACATAGATAACAAAATTCAATAGAAAAGAAGGAAAAAAAATACCCACACTGGCCTTGAAATTTTCCAATCCCTACTCTTTGATGTCCCCATCACTGAGATGATGTCTTCCTCTCTGCTCAGTTTCTGATCCATTCTGCCTTCAAATGTGAATTTGCAATAGGGGCTGAAACCAGCACAGCTCGCTGTGAGTATATTTGTTTGATAGCTCAGATGTAATCTAGACGGGGTCCATGAAATGGNTCAAACAAAAAAGCCACAAAAACAACAACAAAAAACAGTAAAAAACAAAACCACAAAGCAAACAAATGAGCAAACAAAAACAGAACCAAAAAAAAAAAAGAAAAACACTCAAAAACCAACCAAACTAAAAACCCAGATTCTTACCTGTAGAATTTTCTCATAAATAGAAGTGGACTTATTTTGTGGCAATATCTGTTCAGTTTTTGTGCATTTAGGATGATCACGTGTAACCCATGCAACAACACAAGATAGTATCACTTCTTGCATTGGCAGCTTCTTTACAGGACTAGAGATAACTTCAAAGTAACACTTCTGTAAATTAAGCTGCTGGTAAAACTAAGAGTGGATGAAAAAAAACAAACCCAAGCTTTTAATTTTCTGATTCATATCTTCAATTAATCCCAACATGGTGCAATTGAGTTTTACCTTGTTTGCTCAGTAGAGGTTCCTCTGTTGCATTGACTGATGCAGTGCCATTGTATTTTTGACTTTTAAGGTAGCTTTTACAACATTTAAGGTGCATAAGTTAACAGAAAACTAGTGTAGTATCATTTCTAGATAGAAGGAGGCCATAAAAATGCAGAGAAGGTATAATTTACAATAACAGAAAATTAAAAATTAGGAAAACTTCCTTGGTCGCATACTTAGTCTCTTTGTACATGTGTTCTGAACATGTCAGTAAACCATGAAGAGTCTACAAACCATAAAAAGTTAATGGATGATAGAGTTAGCAAATATTTTACTATTATTAATAAGATTATTTTGGATATGATTAGACTGAAATTCAGATGCATGTATGTATACAGGATTTTTGAGCTATAAAGACATTAATTATTAGAAGAAATGTATTTGGTCTAAATCAAGCAAAGACAATTAAAAAAAATACGGACTTTTAAGTACATGTAAGGAACATAAATATGATGTTGACAAGAGTAAAGCACATTCTCTGAAAGCTCTCTGTACATGAGCTGTTTCATACATGTTATTTGGGCTCAATAGAGCCTTTCTTTATGAAAAAGTAATTATGTGGAAAACTTCAAATCACATACATACCAACATTTTTTTTCTCCATTTTGCTGTCCATGTAGCTGTATGCACTCACTGACGGCTGCTTGTTACTGTGCCTTTTTGTTGAATGAATTTCAGTAAATCCAAACACTTTGGGAGTCTCCAGTCCTGCTTTGGAGAGGATGTAGGTATATTTCACATGTTGATGCTCTTCTAAGTGATGAGTCCCCATAAAAGAACTCCCCCAAAATGATTACCAATAATTTCGCAGTGCTCCCCATGTCATCTTTTGGCGTCTGTGTTTACCCATTAATAAAATAGGACAATTATGTTACAGGATCTCTCTGAGTTCAGCTGTCTAATAATAATAAGACTTTGTTAGTGTTTTAATTTTTTCTCCAGTTATTCTTTTTCTGGAGCAAAATGGTGTGTTTCTATTTATCAGATAAGGAGCTTGTGTGAGATTGTCTCATTTCACATATTTTACAATCAGAAACCTAAGATTTGGTGGGTTTTTTTCCATTGTATCCTTCTTGTTTCACTAACAGTTCTAATCACATTGAGGTACTCAAGTTTAATCAAGTGTAATCACACTAATCCAGTTTACCTAGTATATTGGAGAAAAAGAGGCAAGTCACAGAACAATCCTTCATTATCACCTGAATAAGCAAATTCAGTTTCTTGAACTAGTCCCTCTGTTTCCACTCTGTGGTAGAAGAGATGGATCTCTTTGAAGACAAATGATACCATCCTAAATGAAGCTTCTGATATTGGTTAAACAAACTGCTACTGAACAAACTGTTCCTCTTCAGCAGCCACAAAGAGGACCTAGGGTGACCAGCTCATGTCTAGGTGAGATGAATTGCACCCTGAGACCACCATAGTCCTGATCATAACAAATACCTATTCAATTCCTTTAACACTGTCTAGCCTCTGTTTTAGGCCGCCTCTCAAGGCATCAGTTGGACTTCCCTGTATCACACAGCCTTTAGGTGTTCCCCTAGGAATTTCTCCTGGAAGTGTCCCCAGGTGGTGGAGTTTGTGTCAGTCTCACCAAGCAAGGGTAGAGTCTGTCCAAAGGCCCCTATCCAGTGAGGTCACTTGGGAGGATGCTTTAGCCTTACAAAGAGCTCTGCTGTGGATGCAGAGTTTCCACTTCATTTAGACTGTGCAGTCAGAAAGAGGAAATAACACTGAAAGAAAGGTTGCAGTTTTTTGTTAAATCCTGTAGAACTTCCCCATAAAACGATGGCAAAGGGGTCTCTTTTCCAGAAGGCATTTCCCTAATTAAGATTTACTGTGTTTTCACATGGGACTTGCTGCAGTTGTTGCAACTGAACTTTCTCTCAAGCATCAGCCCACATCTTATTATGATCAGAAATCCTTGTCATTAATCCCATTACGTTGTTCTCAGTCATGGGATAAATTCATCAATGGATGATCTCACCCTGCTTAATCTCTTTAGTTAAGATTTTTTTTTTTTGTAGATATACTTATTGCAATTTTATCATCACAATCCTTGGGAAATTTGGCCCCAAAAGTGCTGCCACGTGCATTGGGTTGTTTTGTTGTTGTTGTTGTTGTTGTTGTTTGGGTTATTTTAAAAATTATTATTTCACAATTTGATAAGAAGGTTAACATTTAACCTTCAACTGGCTCTGGTGAGATAAAGAAAATATTTGGAAATGACTCAACAGATGAATGCATATTATGCATCTCAGTTGCCTCCATTTGATGGGACTCTCATTTTTAAAGATTTGCTTCCGTGCACTGCCATTTTTCACAGGTATCTAGACAGAGACATCATTTGCAGTCAGCTGAATTCTGACTGTATCCCTGACTGCATCACTTTGTTTTGACAGAACCTGCTCAATCATACTGAGTAGTACCTTTCCTCAGAACAGAATCAAAATTTCAGCTCTGAAAATATTATCTGAACTGCCGGCTAATATTGAATAACCGTGAACTCCATCAATGACTTCTTTAGGAAGAAATCCCCACAGTCTTCCCTGTATCTAATTTTCTTTTTCTGCAGGTGTTCTAAAATGCAGTAGTGTTTTATAACACAAGAGTCCTTTTTTTCTTTGCAAAGTAGGTAAAGGAGGAAAAGCTACTGATATTGCACATCCTTTATAAATGAAGCTAGCAGTCCTGCTTGTTGGAGCACGGGGCTCCATGTGAAGCCTAGGTCTGAGCTCCTGTTTACCTTAACAGATTCAAAATAGACCTTGTGGCTCCTACAGGGAGCTCAGCAGACACCAGATTACATGACATTAAATTTAACACTTTTTTTTTTTTGGTGGAAATGGTGAAGCCGATGAGAAAATTATTCAAGATTTTTTTTTTTTTTTTGAGTTTGAAAGAGACATCAATTGACTCTCAAATCTACTGTGTCAGATGCCGGCTTTGGGAAGGAGGAGGGTCTGAGTGTACATCTCTCTTTTAAAGGCTGTTTATGCACTTTATCTAATGACTCTTTCATGTAAATGATCTCCCCCTGAGTTAGATTAGAGCCCTTGGAATAATAAAATGAGGTTAGGCACATATTAGTATGTGGATATACTCCTCTGCTCCTCTGAGGTCTCGTAACATTATTCATGAGTATATGAATGACCGCAGTCTGTTCTGAGTCTGTTTTCAGGTCCCTTGTGTTCCCCAAAAGAAGCTTTTCTGAATACTTATATGTCATTCATGATTCAAAATGGGTCTTTATTCTTTAGCCATCCAGTCACTAATTGCATTTAAACTGACCAGTCTGGGGACAGTACCCTATGATTGAGGTAAAACGTGACACATAATGTACATTTTGTAGTGAGCAGGTGCCATTCATGAATGCCTCCTACTTCAGAAATTGTTGGCAAAAGCTGCTTAGTGAATGTGTATAAATAAATCAATTTTCAAAAATCAATACTGGGTTGAAAACAATTTCTAAGAATAAAAGTACCTACACAAAGTATTGATGACCACCATTCAGACCACTCTGCGGGGGAGGCTGCTCTTGGAGTCAAAAACTCATTTGAACAAACATACAAATCATTCATGAGCTCAGTTAGCTCCAGCAATTTAAATAAGCTGATTACAGGAAACTTTTAAGCTGTGTGAGATAAACATAACATGTTTTATTCTTTAGTGCAGTCGCACAGACCATTTGCCATGTGCTTCCAGAACTCTTGTAGATTTGTGGTCAGAGGAATACAGAATCATTGCATTAGTTACTGTGGTCTCCTAGTGCTCATGGTTTAGCAGATTTTGCCTTCACTGCTATCAAACCAATCAATTATTCTATCAACTACCGGCATAAGCTTATGTTTTATAAGCTTCCATTACTTGATATATCTGCTTTTACTTCCTCAGACTCGTTTTCTCAATCTTATTTTCATAGTCATAATCAATAGTTCTTCAGTAGAAGTCCATAGCTTCTTATGGAATGGTGTCACTAATATTCTTCTGAGTCCATCCATCATCCATCCATCCATCCATCCATCCATCCATCCATCCATCCATCCATCCATCCACCCATCATATGCCACCTCGAATAAGACCCTCCTACTACTTCTTCACAACTCTTCCTTTCTTTTCCTGTGAAGTTCTGCAGTTTCCAGAAAGCCAGTGTGGTGACCATGCATTATTCTAATCCCTAACCCAATCCAATGTGGTGAACTGATGCGGTCCATGTGCCTTTGGTGACCAACAATGAGTTTCCAGCAGTGCACAATTACTTTACAACAGGCAGACATTGGTCAAAGCAGGATTGCTTTTGGAGTGTCACAGCACTCCATCAAACTGTCAAATCCTTATCCAGCTGCTGCTGAGTCCAAGAAACTTGTCCAGGATTCAGAGCTAACCACACGTATGAAGTCTCACTTGCAAGCATGAATACAGGTCAACCATCAGTGTATATGAAATAGAGATTTTGAGAAAACAAAATTTATGCACAAAGGATTGACTTTCTGGCAAGAAAAACCTTCTTTCCTTCCAATGGGTGACTGAGTTTCCAAGAATCGTGTTGCAGCAGGCAAGGAGATTTCTCTAATTTGCTGTGCTCAAGGGTCATTGGCATTTCTGTAGTCCTGAGAAATCCTCCTGGATAAGGAGAATATTTGAGTCCCAAGGAGAAGTTAAGTTTTCAAGGGGGTATCTCTCCAGATCAAAACCCTCTTCCACAAAGCAATTCATGCACCCTTCTGCTTGAAAATGGAGGCTGAGATGGAGGAAGCAAAGACGTAGACAATTGTTACTCAGGATGTCTGTTTCAGAATCAAATGACAAAAATTTAGTAAATATCCGTTTTTTCTTTGATGTTTGTCTTCTGCTAATGATGACTTGGGATCTATGGTAAATAAAAGAGTTCTTTTCTTATTGGAAGCTCTATAATTGCAACAAGGCCTCATTCTCCCATTACCCAGAATCTCAAACCAGTTTTGAACAGCATCCAGAAAAAAGTAGAGTTGTTACTCTGTGGTTTACCAGAAGTTGGGAACATGTAGTGTCTTTGTGAAATCAGCTGTCCCCCTGTCATACTGCAGGACTGTAAAGAAAATACCTTAACTTTGAGAACCTCACGTGAGTTTGTTACAGGGCCTGGACACCTGTTCATGGTTTGAAACTGTAATAAAATTAAACGAATTCTGCAGTCCTATGAGACACCCATCTGACAACGCAAATGGGCAGCGTCTGTATGTTTTTTAAAATTTAATATATTCCCTATATTAACATATATCTAGCATTATTTTAAATAATTTTCATATTAACATATAGTGATTTAAAAATCCTCCAAAAAGCTGACCTGTCCAGGTGGAAGAGGAACGACATGAAACAAATGAGGATGTGAATCAATACTCTGAAAAAAAAAATGAAGAAAGAAAGAAAATTTGGGTGGCCCATCATTAATTAGTTATATTAATTACACTTCCACTAAAGAAAACCAGATCAGTCAGTATTTAGGCTGAAATAAAGTGGTGTTCAATAAATGCACTCTCTGACCCCTGTGGCAGTCTGATGCATTCCTGGAAGCTGTTTATCCTGTAAAAAGCAGGAGTGTAACTTGTTCTCAGGAACAAGCCCAGCAAAGATTAAAGGGGTAATTAAAGACCAAAACTTCACGTTATATATCGTAAAAACCTCTTAACAACATTGGCTATAGTGAAGCTTTATATTATAAATAGACTGAAATGCTGGGTTGGCTGTCCAAGCACTCTGTTTTCAGATATATTGCTGAACTGAGAGTTTTCATTGGATAATTAGCTGTGGTAGAACAAATTTCTGCACCTTAGGTTGATTTAGTCCTTGGAGTCCCCATCTGAATTTCTGAAAGTATGCAATTAATTGCTCAGCAGCCTGACTGGAGAGTTGTAAGGAAACTACAAGTTAATACCCTTTAAGAGCATTTGAAAAACCTTCTGTGTAGGTAAGCTAAATGAGAGATCAACAGACAGGGAAAAAAAAGGCATATTTGTACTCTGGCTCACTCATGCAGGACAGACCACCACGCAAGCAGCGTGACCCCAGGAGGTGAAGAAATGCATTTTCCCGGTTGTTGTGCTGCTGGCTGGCAGTTTCGGGGGCAAGAAATGTATCTGCATTGTGCCAGAGCTCATCAGTGTATGAAATAAAGTTTATCTTCAGTCCCTGTGGGTTACTGGGATGGGGAAACACAAAGAAACATCTCACACCTGACCCCTACACTTTCCTTTCAGTATTCAGATCAGCGAAGGCTGCGAACTCTGCTAACCAGGGAATTTCTCTGGTTTAGCTATCAGGAAAATAAATAGGCTGTGAATTCTGTGGAAAAATAATATGGGAAGACATGAGCAAGTACTTAAACTTTCCCACCAACTGTACAATTATGCTGTTGTGGGCACGGGCACATAGTTGTGACATCATTTGCCCTGGTCTGTGTACAGTCATGGTTTTCAGAGGAAGCACACAGTGCGTGAGATTCACCATGGGTGTGAAGCTTGGCATGGTGAGGGCCTTTGTTTGCAATCACTCAGAGTCAGGAAAGGAGAGGGAAAGGGAATCTGTCTTTTATTACAAAGGCACTACTGGGGGCAGCGCTGTAATGTACAATAAATAATAATAATAGTACCAAAGTAAAAGCCTTCTGTCTAACAGCCTGTTTGGTGTGTGAAACACTTAATTTAAGCATTTCCCTTTGTGCATGAATCTTTGAAAAGCCATTTTTAACATGAAATCTGACAGCATTAATTCATCTTCTCCAACTAAATTTTGCCATTTCAGGGCTACAAAGCAAAATTTCAAGGCTTTATTCTCAATGCCAGAGGAGGTCATGCCAGAGAAAAATAGTGTTCTCTTTTGGCCCTGAGGTGTAGGAAAGAGAATATGCATAGTGCCTTTTGTGGGAAAAAAAAAAAAAAAAAGAAGAAATTCTAACACAAGCAGAAGCAAAGCCTTCTCTCTATCACATATTACACCAAGAAAAATAAGTGATCTGGTAATTTGTGGGTAAGAACTCTGTTTTCTAAATGCGTGTCAATAAGGAGATGGCAGGTAGTGAACAATTTCATCACTTTTTATGTATCCCTTTTGTTTTATTGTTATTATTACTATTATTACTGTTATTATGTCATCACTATTATCATCATCACCATTAATATTATTATCATTATTATGATCTTTTCCTTCTCTGCCATAATGAATGACCCTTATCTCAACACATAAATTTTACTGGGTTTTTTTCCCCACAACTCTCTTCCCCACCCCACTGAGAGGGAAGAAGACAGCAAGAAACTGTGTGGCATTAACTGCCTGGCTAAACCCCATCAGGAACTGCAATGACTTTTTTCCCAAAAAATATCAATACATTCTGAATAAGCCCCATCCTGATTAGATGAAAATCATAATCTCAGCACAGGCAGGAGAAGTTTCAGGGTGACCTAACTGTGCCCTTTCAGCACCTGAAGAGGGCTGACAAAAAAGAAAAAGATGGAGAGAGGCTATTTTCAAGGGCCTGGAGTGACAGGTCAAGTGGGAATGGTTTCAAACCGAAAGAGAGTAGCTTTAGATTGGATATTATGATGAAATTCATCCCTGTGAGGGTGGAGAGGCCCTGGCACAGGTTGCCCAAAGCAGCTGTGGCTGCCCCATCCCTGGAAGTGTCCAAGGTCAGGGCTGGATGGAGCTCGGAGCAACCTGGGACAGTGGAAGGCAATTGGAACTGAATGATCTTTAAGATCCCTTCCAACCCAAATTATTCTGTGATTCTGTGAAATGGCCAAGATGAGAGGAGGAAGTGAGGCCAACCTAAAAGTTCACCCAAGAGTTCATGTACTCATTTTCATATCTGCTACGTGGATCCTTGTGGGAGGCATGTGAATGCGGGAGGGTAAAATAGCCTCTAGCTAGCACCCCAGCATGCCTCTTGTTCTGTAGAAAACTTGCCTGTACAACTATTTCTTTTGGCTTGAGGCTCCACAGCTCTGAAACTTCTTATGAAGAGGGGGAAAAAAATAAAATAAGATAAAGAAAGTATCCCTAAGGGCCTCGTTCCATGATTTGAAAGCCAATTTTTAACAGCACACATAACTTTCAAGATTAGATGCCCCGAAGCAAAATAGAGTTCAGAAAGTTTGGGGTTTTTTCTCCACAGGAAATGTTTGGAACTTCCATGAAATTGTGTGCGGGGACTGCTGACAAGGGGTGGGAAGGGCAAGCCCCAAAATACAGAAGTGTAAAGCAGGAAATGTTTTTAAAAAATACAGTGTTGGGCAGCTGTCTTGGAAGAAAAACATATTTCAGGTCTGAAGGGTTGTCCCACCGTTTTAATCATGGAAAGGCTTCAGACAACTGACCCCTTGCAGTGATACTGTGCCTCATTTAGATCTCTTTTACAGCTGTTTGGGCCAAAATGAGTCAATTCACTTAATGAAGCTCCTCCTGATTTCCATCATGATAAGTAGACTTGGAAGCAATCAGAGAGAGTCATTCTGGCAAAAGCAGTTTCACATGATATTCCATTAACCTACATTCACACAAAGATGCTGTCCTTTTCTCTTCTTCCTTTAATTTCTATTATGTTCAGCTCTGATTCATGAGGCTGGAAGTTGGTTCATTCCTGTCTTCACACTTAAGATAAATAACATAACAGATGTATCACTGTGAAGCCCTACATGGATCGCTATTTTTCTCCCACTGAATTGCCACTTGGAAACAATGTTGGATGACAGTTGTGGACATTGAAAATTGCTTGAAATGCAAGGGGAATTTTAAATTCTGAACTCAGTCCAGCCTTTAATAATGTGCCAGCCTTTGTCATCAGTTACTTAACAATAGATATGCATTCTGCTAGAGAAAAATGCCCCGTGGTATTATCTCAGTATACACGGACTGTAAATTATCATATGGCAGTAGAGAACATGGCTACAACACAGGCCTTTGCAGTCTTTTGGGTTTTGTCTGCTAGAGCCTTCTTTGGCTAATAAAGCACAATTTGGCACACAGTGGTGAAAAGGAGGTCCAAGGCACCTTATTCATACAGTTCTTTGTGCTTGGAGATTTTATTTTTGGGGTTTCTTGTTTGTTTGTTTGTTTTCTTTTTTTTGTTTTGTTTTGTTTTGTTTTGTTTTGTTTGTTTGTTGGGGTTTTTTTTTTTTGGTTCTTTTTAATTTACCTGTGCCATGGTTAGTCTGGACGTCGGTTCCCTTGTGCTGGATTGCTGCAAAAAATCTTCCACTGCTCTTGTGGTTCTCAGTGGGGCTTGTCAAATCATGACACGTGTAAATATATGCCCAATGAGTCATTAGGGGTAGGAAAAAGATAAAGAAACTGTGAGAAGTATCATTGTTACTGAGTTAGAGCTGGCTTGTGGCAACCACTGCTCATGGAAACAGGGTTCCTCTGTCCATTTGTATGGAAGGGACGAAAGGGCTGGTACAAAGATTCAAGACAAGTGGGAATACTTAAAAGCACATAGTAGAAGAAGTAGGGCTTCTGTTGAAAACAGTTATTTCGAGAATAACTACTTCCGTAGGAGTATTTCACTATTCACCACTTGCAGAGAGTCTCTGTTGACAAACATACATGCCTTAAGTCTTCAGGCCCTTGGCAAAATGGATAAAAATTATTTTCAGTAACACAGCAACTCCTTACAAGGGAAAATGTCACCATAATAAAAAATAAATTAAAAGCTCTTCATTTGGTAGAAATCATTTTGAAATATTTGGAAGCCATTCTGCACCAGGAAACTTATTTTTTACCTCAGGGAGAGAGGAAATGGACATTGCTGAAAACAAAACAAACCTGGGTAAATGTTTTTAGGCAGTACACTGCCTTATTCACACCACAATTTCCTTAAAGCATTGAAACAATGACTTTCTAATGCTGAACTTATATTTTATAATTTATGCTCCTTGATTACTTTTGGCATCTCTTTCAGTGAGAACAATGAGAAGGTCAGTCAGTCTTATGTTTGTTTCTATTGATTTCCATTATTTATTCATTAGCTCCTTTATTTGTGTCATACTGGCAGTATGCATGACACTATACAGATAAGAAAGTATTAACAATCAACATGCAAATGCAGAAAAGGAAGTTATGATTCCACATGACCAGCTTGACTCAGGACTGTCTTGCTAACTCCAGTAATTAAAAAATTTCTTTGGTTTGGTAATTTTTTCCCGTCCCTTTTCTGACTGACATCAGTGAGACTCAGCTGGGGTTTCTGCCCTGACATGACATGACTTAGTGACAATCTAGGGGAAACTGGGGAGACTTCTGGCTTAATAGGGCTATTATGAAAAAAAATAATAATATTTAATGTGCTTGAAAGGGGAAGCAACTACAGAATTCTTATTTCCCCTGAGGTCCAGGTAAAACAAGCAAGCAGTACAATGAATGAAAAATTTTATAGAACTAGGATAAACATTTAACATTGAGACACTGGGAGTACCTTTAAGTCCTGCTTGGGAGTGACCACTGTCATAGCTGGATCTTTTGGAAAAATTTCTTACTGCTTGCTCCAGCCATAGCACAAGATATGACGAGTGACACCACCTCGCTTTTAAATGCTCTGGAATATAGTACTTTTTTTTTTTCTTTCTTAACTTTTTAATTTCCCCCCCCTCTATTTCTTCTTTTTTTTTTTTTTCTCTCTTTTTAAATTAGTAACTTTCAACATATATTTCATATTTATAAATGGGCACTAAGGTCAAAAGAGCACTGGACTCACAACATTTCCTTAACTTTTCCTTTCCTGGCCTTATGCAACCTATCCAGAATCCACTGTTCATTGTTTAAGATATAATTTCCTTAGGGTGTTTGAAACTTAAATTCACATTCATACTTTCAAGTAAAGAGGAAATTTACACTCCAATCTTCTTCTTCTTCCCAGACAACTAGCCTGGTCATTTGAGCTAAGATAGAAAAGTACAAATTCCTTTGACCCTTCTTTCTGAAACATTGTTGTGGCATCTGAATTCCTTCCTGAGTCTGTCACCCCAGTTTGAAAATATTGTGTTTAGTAATGTGTTTTTCGTACATTTCTAGTTGTCCTTCCATTCTGCTTCCCAACTGACTCAGAATAACCCAAATATGTGAAAACTTTAAGCTGAAACAGTGCCTTCAGGAAATAAATGCTTTCCTGAAGAGAAACTATTCACCATGCTACACTCCAAGTCCTTCAATGATTTATGTCTACACTTAATTTTGCACCAGGGGTGGTTGTGCTGAAGTCGGAGGGACTGCTCAGAGTTCAGAAAGTTAAGATTTTGTGGGATTGAGCTGATGAAGAAGGATTCTGCCATTAACAGCAGTACAAAGAGATGAGCTGTTTGAGAAGCAGCCTGATGAGCACACACATTCCTACAGCATCCCCTAGTCCAGCCATTAAACCACACCTATTTCTTGCTGTGCTTATTGGGGCTGTAGCAGAAATGGAATAGTCCTTAAAGAACCTGAAGTGCCTGAGATCCTTGTGGTTTCCAGATGACTGGATTTATGCTGCAGCTGCTCTTTCCCTCCATCTTGCCCACCTGCCTGCTCTGTGTCCCGCCCGGCACAATGGAGAGCCAGCAGCTGATTCCTCGCAATCCCTGTTTGGGCTTTGTACCCCAAAAGGACAAGTGGCTCCAAATCCATGAACTTGAAAATGGTCCTGAGATTTCTAGAAGTCTTCCAATGGGCATTAGTGAGAAAATGCAAGTGCTTATAGATTATAGGGCTGTAGTGGGGGTGGGGGGTCTGGAGGGGAAACCACTCAAGGGGTGGCTGAGGGCACTTGGTCTGTTCAGCCTGAAGAGAAGGAGGCTGAGAGGGGACCTCATTGTGATCTTCAACATCCTCATGAAGGGAAGAGGAAGGGCAGCACCAATCTGTTCCTCTCTGGTGACCAGTGACATAATCTGAGGGAAGGACTGGAGCTGTGTCAGGGGAGTTTGGATATCAGGAAAGGCTTTTTTCCCCAGAGAGTGGTCAGGCACTGCCCAGGCTCCCCAGGGAATGGACACGGCCCCAAGGCTGCCAGAGATCCAGGAGGGTTTGGACAGAGCTCTGAGGCACAGGGTGGAATTGTTCAGGTGTCTGTGAAGGGCCAGATTTGGTGGTATACCCATAGCTCAGGAAATACAGTGCCTCCCGTTCCCTTTGGTTATGACCATCTTCAAACTCCTCTTCAAAGGACTAAAAAGAGAAATTAAAAAAATTTTAACAACACTTGATATTTCCTTTTTCCATTCACGAATATCCAAATCAAAGTTAAGCGGCTATTTCTCATTTAGGAAAAAAAGAAAAAATACTTTCCTCCATTGTGATTTTGGTCCTTGGAAAGAAAAGACTTATTTAACAGTCAGCAAAAGGATCATCCTGGGTTAGGGGATGCTTTTCTAACCATTAGCCAGTCTAAGGTAGATTAGTTCAGCTCTACAGTTCAATTCTGAGGTAGAGCAGTTCTACAGTTCAGCTGCTTCCCCACCGTGTATTTCCTCTATGACCACATAAATCACCTGGACCCAACTTCTAGGATATCCCTTGAAATCTTAGGGATTTAACTACCAAATTTTTCTTGAAGCTCTAGGCTACAACCTGTTTGAGCTTTTGTTTCCAACAGATAAAAATATGGAGAACATTTCTTCTGTACTCTTTTGATGTGGCATCAGGTTAGCAAAGTGTACATTTAGTGCATGTAGGAAGCTTAGGGTAAGAAGTAGCAAGAACAAAGGTAAAAAAACCACCTTTATACACCTAAAAAGATGGAACTGGATGAATTTATATACATAGAAGCCTTTTTTTAAGCTAGCTAACAAAATTTTTTTTGACCACTTGACAATTAAAAATGTGTTTTACAGTATGAATAAATTAGTATCTGGTGTTTGTTTCCTAATGCATTGTATCAAATGAGGGGCAAAGATAAAAATACTTAATATGAAATCAATTCAATTCAAAGCCAGTAAGCCCAAACAGCATCAGGAGATTTGAATTATTTCCTCCTGACCCCACCATCTTGTTTTTATTAAATAGAAATCAAGCTGGGGCTTTATAGACTCTCTCGGGAATAAAGACAATCTGATGATTTTGCTTAGTAAACAGCAACACCTAGAAATTTGATTTCTGGCCAGTTCTTGTGTTTGGAAAGGATGCTGTTTGTCAGGGAGCACTGCTTGCAGACTGATTCATTATACACTTTGATTTCAAAGATAAGAAATTCAACCAATATGTTTCCCACAAAACCAACTTTCTGTGCTTTGGTGATCAACCAGCTGATGGGAGAGGGACCCCAGGGGAGGAGAATGAAGGAGAGAACCCATTGCAAACAGATGTGTGTTTTCAGAGAGCATCTTTGATTTCTAAGTTGTGATTGCATGGTTTATCTCAAAACAGTTACTTAATGCTTGGTATAAGCACAGCACCACCAGAGTGACTAAGGCACCCCAAACAAAAAGTACAGCACAGAGGAATGTTAGATCAGTTTTTTTCTAAAATATATCTATAGTAAATACAGTGAAAATGTTGTACCTGCTGTAATGTTACCCTAGCAATGAATGTGTAACCCAAATCTACTGACCGTAGATTTGCAGTGAATTGTCCCCAAAATACCCAGCTTTGAATACAGAGGACAGGTAATGGAACCTCTATAAAATAGTTCTGCAGGTTCTCCTCTTGCAGTTCTAAATCACATCCTTTTTCTTGATTTGCTGATTTCAATTATTGTGTGCATTGCCTTCAGCTTCTTATTAGCAGTCACAGTCCACCTGATGTACAACTGCATTTCAGAGCACTCTCTCTACCATCTCTCTCATTTGCTTATGTGCTTATAAATATATAAATGCTTTTAAAGAAATTTTTGGAGTTTTTCTTCTGCATTAATTGCAGGGGAACACAAAATATATGAAAAAGCACAAAAAGAAGCCTTCGGGCATCTCTGAGACTCAGTCTTGTCTTCTCAGGAGAATTGGGGGCTGTGGTGATATGCTGTGCTATTTATGAGCAAGTAGGGATCAATATGGGATTTCCAGAATGACATGGTGCTTTGTTTTGCTGGAAAAATCTCAGGAACTTTTGGTCATGTTACTGGCAGTGAAATCACACAAGCCCTCAAGTCCATGATGAAACTTTTGGCTAAAATCCTTTTAAGTCTCCCCATTTCGGTTCCCATTTAGAGAGATCAGCTGCCATTTGGAGCCTTCAAATAAATTATGATATGCAAACATAACCTTTACAAATTACTGTTATTAATCATTCTTCTTCCATCCCATGGCCTTTAAAACCCTTGTGGGTAGAGAACCATTACTCAGAATCTCAACATGAAGGGCTGTGCACAGCAGGAACTCTCTTCTGGAGAGGCTGTGCAGCCAGGCAACCCTGTGTCCATCATGTCCTGTGTCCATCATGTCCTGTAATCTCCCTGTCCCACAACAGCCAGTCCTAGCCAGGACACTCTGACACCTCTGCCTACTCACCTACCTCGACTACACTGCAGTAAAACCACGCACTCCAATTGCACACTGATAGCTGCTGTTTGTGCCCTGAAATCATAGAACAATTTGGGTTAGAATGGGCTTTTTAAAGGCCATCTAGCCCAGCTCACTGCCATGGGCAGGGACACCTTACACGAGACCAGATTGCTCAGAGTCCCATCCAACCCTGAAGCCCTGTGCAGCCGGACCTTGAGATCCAATGTCCTTTGAAGCAACGCTTTAATCAGCTCATTCTCCTTAAGCTTCTCATAACTAAAGAAATATGTGTTTGACACTGCACTATCAAGTGTTTGATATTGTCCTCAATAACAGGATGAGGAACCAGGTTCCCAGCCCAGAAACACATTTAGACCAGAATAAACAGTCCAATGTGTGATAGATACCTAGTGGGTACAGCCAGGGCGAAAAACAGCCACCTAAAGCTGTGATCAGTGGGAAAAAAACAGGATACCCGATAAATACTGAATGTCCTTTTATCAGGGTCTGCCCCTTGCTATCAAGGAGGCCAAACCCCCTTGTTTTTTGCACCAATGGTGAATGAGATCAGATGAATCTTGGCTTTGTTGTCCGTGTTTGGGAATCACGGAAGACGCCAAACTGGCCATGAGACAAACAGCAGGAAACAAGAGGATAAGTTGTAAAGATGAGTGATCAATGCAGGTGTGGGACATCTTGGTGGGAAAGGGATTGTAAGTCTTCTCCCTTCCCCATTGCCTCATGATTTATGTATTTTTATAGTAAAACTGAGATCCCATGACTAGATCAGACACTTGTGTTTCTACATGAAAAACTGCATGTGGAAATGCTGGAATTGCAGAAGAAAGTCACACAATTATTTAAAAGTTGACAAAAATGCCTCCTACTCAGAGACTTTGGATATACCATCTGCTTAATTTGTCAAAGAGACTATGTGGAGTTAATTGAGTACCTCTGGAAGAAAAAAAAAAGTATGAAAACTCTTAAAAAGCAATGAGAAAGGTTTAAAAAGCCTAGAAGCTGAAGTCTGGCAAAATCAAATGAGAAATCAGGCATAGAATTTGTAGTTGGCAGGTGTTTTCTGTGTTCATTTGGGGGAGGGGATGGGGTGGGATTTTTAACTCGTTTGCTTGTTAATTTCTTGTGGTTTTTTCAGCCAGGAAAGTCAATCTAGCCCTGACTCCACCATCAGCTCAGCTTAGACTACGTGTGGGCATGTGTTCATCAAACACAAATTTTTCAGTAAGCCAAACACCAGTTCCAGAGTTTGGCTCAGTTATCTCACAGAAGTTCATGGTGGGATCTGTGGAAATACCTGGTGCAGGTCTGTGACTTTCTGCTGGCTCCCGCAGCCAGCCTCTGGCTTTTCCAGCATCTCTTTTCTATCTGGGATGGCCCCGGCAAGATCCCAATCCAATGAACTGGAACAAATATTTATAGAGATAGATATTCTGGATATATAGTACCTGAGGGAATCTTCTGAGACTTGGGAAATCTTTGACCAGAAACTGAGGAACCAAAGGATTAGGTCTACATCCTAGGAGTGGCAGGGAGGGAAGTCTAAAAGAAAGGCAGGAAAATTCTACAGAAATCAAGAAAAGTGAAAGTTGGAAGAGGAGTGGTGTTAAATGTGGGAACAATCCTTAGGGGGTGATGCTGGGGAGTCAGGTTGGAACAAAGAGCTGGAGAGAAGTAAAATGCAAGAAAATCATTTTACAAACTATGCTGGAGTCACTGGCCCCCACAGTGGGGTAATTCGAGGCCAAACATACATTATAGCTGGGAAAGTTAATAATGGCAATAATGCCATAATTCCTGCAGTAACTGGAAGTGGTGCACGGGAAGTTATTTTCAATTTGGTGACTATGTGAGACTTTCGATAGCTATTAGGAGGATAATTAGGGGTGAAATGAACATTAAATCAATATTTGCAGGCTAAACTCTATGTGTGTGTATGAACAAGCATGTCTGCTCTTGCTTTCACCAAAAACAGGACAAAACTTTCCCCTCAAAGTCATACTTTTTTCCTTGCAGAAGTCCAATTTTGTCTCATTTCTGCACTAAACCCACATTATATGCTTTTCAAGGCAGTTTTCTTATTTCCCTCAATTTCTCATGACCACAGGAAGGGAGCTCTGCTACCTGACAAAGGAAGGCTGGGTCACAGTGGAAAGCTGAAATCTTTGGGGTAAATCCCTTACTGATGCAAATCAGAAACCTCACAGGTTTCCTTACTCCAGCTTTGAGTAAAGAGGGGCTTGGAGGAAAGAAACCACACATATGTATGAATCTGCTTAAAACCAGCTGTGGTTGTAGTGCATTTCTGGACAGAGTTGTCTTTTACTGGGGAATTGTTTATTAATAATGACCCTGGGCTCACCGAATTTTCAAAACCCTCTTTCATAGACAGCAGTCATCTGCTGCATACATTTCACTACTGCCTCCTCACAGCATGGATTTAAAAGAAAGCACCTTATTATAACAAGGAGAGAAACTGGGTAGCACAGAGTTGCTTGGATAAATGGAGCAGCTGCTTTTGGCCTGAATAGATGCTCGGTGTAAATAAGCCATGGCAGTTTTTCAGCTGGGTTCAGAGCCAATGCAATAAGGCAAGAGGAGAGCAAAACTAACCAGGTAATTAAAAAAAATATAAAATTTAAAGAAAAGCAGGGAGGGGAGACACAGTGGTGGACTGTATAATATCATGAAATAAAACAAAAATCTCCTCCTGGGTGTTGTTCTGAGCAGGGTGGGGAGAATTTCTCCCCCCTTTCCAAACTGATGGCCTGAAGAAGATGTCGGTGCTGTCAGGGCCTGATGAACTGCTTCCAAGCCACAGGGCAGGGCTTCACGCTGCCTTCACACGGGGAAAGTTTTCTGCGCTTGTCTGTGCAGCAGCACACATTCTCTCAGATTAATTCCAGCTGTGCAGTGCCTCGCTGGCAGGGTCGTTGTGTATTAGTAATGCTGTCCGATTCGAGCAAATGGGCTCTCCCCACGCGTCTCACTCTCTTACCAGCGCTTTTTCTCACGTACAGATAGTTACACAAACCTTGATTATCTTCTTTTATTTCCCCACCTTGCCTTTTTTTTTTTTAATCAAAAGTGATCTGGTGCTTCCCTTAGTCACTTTAACACACAATTACACTCCTCCTTAATGCAAAGTCCTCAGCAACTTCACCTGGAAATTGTGCCAGACAAACCTGTGCTGGCAGCTTTGTCATTTACAGGCAGGAGAGTGCAAGCATCACCCTGATGGTGTAAATTGGGAGTAACTCCACCACTGGGGGCTCTTCTCTGTGTGAATCCAGATAGGATGAGAATTGTGCTGACTGCGCATAGTTGCAAACCTTAAGAATGCCTAGCCCTGATTCTTAATTTTCCAACCTGTTTATCCCAACCATCCACTTACACTGATATCCTTAAACACCTACATTTTTCATTTCTTAGCCATGTCATTTCTACAGCTTGCTTCTTATTACAGACTTATCTCTGCAGCAGTGGCGCTTAGTGGGTCATTTCATTTCCACAACGGGCATCCAACAGCTCTGAGACTGTCTTCCTCCAAGAATATTTCAAATACTTGTTGCATTTACCATACCAAAGATGCAGACACATGTATTTGTGAGGCAAAACCTCGTAAGAACTTACATGTTCAAACCAAGGTACACATTTGTGGTGTCCTGACACAAAGTATTTCTCGAGGTGGATTTCCAGAGAGCATGGCAGCTTCCTTCTCTTCTGAGCATTTTATCAATCTGCAAGCCAGAAAATGTTGGTTTAAATCAAGAGAAATATGATAATATTCACCAGAAATCTAGTAAAATTCTAAACCATTAATTTTGTGTGTTTCAGAATCATCTTCCAGCAAAGACTGTAGAATCGTAGAATGGTTTGGGTTGGAAGGGATCTTAACACTCATTTCATTCCAGCGTTCTGCCATGGACAGGGACATCTTTCTTTATATGAGATTGCTCAATGCCCCACCCAACTTGGCCTTGAATGAACAGGGATCTAAGTCTTAAAAATATGTGAGTCAGCACTCACCATTTCATTTATTTTGTTTTTGTTTGCTCTTCCAGCGTTCTCAATTTCTTCCCTTCATAAAACTGCCAAAAAGCTGTTAAAATGTAAATTCGAAACCAAATGAGAAATAAGTTTAAAAAACTGAGAAAATTAATTGTGACACCTTATTTTTATGTCCTGGCATTTCATTTCCCCAGGCTTGGGGAAATTTGCTACCACAACATTTAGAGTGCTCACAGGCAAACCAGTTCAACATGGATCCTCAATGAATTTCAGAAATCCTCTTACAATCAACCTTCCAGCTGCTGGCTTCTTTGCGCCCCAGTTTTCCATGTAAAATAGGAATTGCTGCATGAAAATAGGGATTTTTGTGTTAAAATGGGGATTGCTGCATTCTTACCACTAAACCATGTCCTCATGTGGCATATACACATATTTTTGGACACTTCCAGACATGGTGGCTTCACCATTGCTTCCTAATGCCTTCTCTGAACATTCCCTGGTGAAACTTGAGGCCATTTCCCATGTGTAGGGTCTTCATTACATCTGACTTCAGCAGATACTGTGTTGGAGTAAAGGTAGAGAGAAACAATGTGCTTCTGCTGCTGAGAGTTGTGCGCAGCTCTGTGTGGTTCATAAATGCCTAAAGTATGTCCTAACTTCTGAGATAAATGTATCAGACTTAAAAACTGGCTCTGAATTTGCATAGGAGCAGCAAAATGGTCAGAGAAAGAGAAATATCAAGTTGTAACTATTGTGTCATTTACCTGCCTCCTGCAAGGTCCTTGTGAAGCTCAGTTTGAAGTCAACACAGCTTAGGGCCATGCTGAGAAATCTTATCATACTGCAAGGGAATACAATAGAGGTGGTGGGGCTTTTGTGGGGGTTCCTGTGTCTCACATATCTGTGACTCGTCAGCCATGTGGTTCTGGTTAACATTTTGGAGAGCTGTCCAAAGCACAAAAATGTTATAAAAACGGAGAATGTTACTGAAAGTGTGCCCAGCTATTCTATCTTGTCTGTGTGACTGCTCTGGGGGGCTGATCTCCCATTGTTTCGGTGCGCACATCTTCCCTTGGGGAAGTCAGCCTGCGCATTTTATATCTGCTGCTGGATGGGGAGCTGCAGCACATCTCCTCTTTGCAGAGGTTTCTCAGGTGTTGTAATTTGAAGAAACTGCTCACCCAGTCCATGAAGTCCAGAGTGTCAGCCCTAGCGTCTTGTCTTGGATTGTAACCTTCGTATCTCCATGTATTTCAATATTCATCTGACAGTATTAATCCCCTTGCCTCATAGGTCTGGGCTATATTAGTAAGTTAGTAATGTCCATTGGCAAAATATCCAGCTGCCTTTTAAATTTGCCACTGAGGCCATGCTGAGTGTCTGGACATTGCTCAGGTTCAGTAATATGCAAAATTAATATATCAATAGCTTTTTGGAGCACAATAAAATGCTGTCCTGTTGTTTCATTCTACAAGTATCCCTCACAATCATTTCTTACCTAGATAAGAGAGTCCCTTGTGAATGATGTCCTTTGGTTTCATTTCCATGGTACAGCTTTTGAGGAAATCAGAGCTAGAGAGCTATGTGCTTCTAGTAAAGGTCAATGAACCTTAGTACAGAAATGTGTTTAGGACAAAGCAATGGCACGGTGAAAAAAAAATAAATTAAGTATACAACCCTGCAGTGGGTGAGAAAAAAAAAAAGAAAAATAGGTTTCTGGCATAAGGCTATTGAGTGCCAAAAGGGTGAGGCTGAACTTCCTCAAGATGGTAGGAATAAAAACATATTGATAAAAGTAGTAGCAAAATAGAGTGTTCCAATTTTGTGACACTAGTTTCCCAGAAATAATTTAGAAGACTATGAGAGAAGGAAGCACAAAGAAAGCTAAAGGTGAAGAGTAAAGATAAGAACGATTCATAAATTGAAGATGATATTTTTATCCCTTCTGCTGCTTAGAAATAATGTGCAATGTAACAAGTACTTCTTCAAGGGCACTGGAGAAGCACTGCACTTTAGATATTGGAAATAGAAAAGCCAAGAAGAATATGTCCAAAATCCTTGAAGGTGTGGGGTAATAGTATTTTATTTCCTTAGTAATTGTCATGTATTAGAGCTTGAATTGACTCTGAAGATGTATTCTTGTAAAGAGGAACAAAAGATTAAATGGAAGTAATCTACAGAAATGGACTGAAGAGAAGTTTGCTCATAACCATAGGAAAAGGGAAATGAAAATAGGAGGCATGAAAGAGCATATCTCCTACCTTCATTTTCTCTAACCAGGCTCTGGGCACTTTAACCTCTTTTCTAGATAAGACACCATTGTGAAAGGCAATAAAAAGGTTGTTGAAGGCAGTAATGAAATGCTAGTCAAAGTGTGTTTCAGAGAGAAGATTTATTATTTCTATATTTGTTATAAGTGTACATCTTGAACAGATCTTTGGAGGATGAAAGAGAGATAAAATTGGCAGCTCCTTGGTCTTGAGATTAAATGGTTTAAAACTTTGCAAAAGTGTTGAATTTAGAATTACTTTTGCAGGACGTTAGAGGAGAATCGGTGTTCTTGTACTTGATGGCTTGGGTTAAGAGTTCAGCTTCCAAAATTTAGTCCATACCTACCTTGTGCATTGCTGTTGACATGCCCAGAGGACTCCACTTTTTCTGGTTTGTCTTCTGTTATGTCCAACAAGTTGTCCATGTCACCTCTCATTTTTTTGATATTTCAGGGCTTGTCTTTTCACCATGGCATGAGCAAACAAAGCTCCCTATGACACATAATACCAAGGATTATAATTTTGTTATTTAAATAATACAATTCATTCATCATCTCAAATTTAAACCATATTCTCCTGCTTTTTAATTTTTAAACCTCTAAGATAAAGCTTAGGAGAATGAAGGAAAGAGCAGGCACAGCTTTTCAAGGGCACAGTCACTCTTCACTCCTCCTAAGCAAGTGGGAGCAAAACATTTTCAAGACCTGGGAGTACAAGATCTGAGATGTCTCCACAGATGATGTCCCATGATCAGAATCAGAAGGCAGAAGACGTGTGCCACTCTGTGTTTTCCCATTAACTGGTGTGCTCTCACCCACCAAATCTCACAAGACCTGATTTTTAGTCTTAAGGCTCCTTTTCCTTACAGAAATAATTTTATAGAAATAGGACACTTTTTTTTCCTTAAACTAGCCTTGCAAACTTGAGCATATTGGTTTGATCACAAAAGACTAGTCAAGGGCCAAATCCTCCACTTCCTTAAGAATTTAAACAATAATGTGCAAATTGGCCCTTGGCAACTTCTTTCTCTTGAGTATGTGAGCTGTGACCTTGATGGCAGCGCATTCTGTGTTTTCTCACAATACAATTTTCATTATTTTTTTCCCCCAAGTACAGAAGTCTTACTAACAGTGATGGTGAAACACAGATTCTTGGCATGCTTATCAAGAGAGGATTAAAAAAAGATTATTGAGAAGTGTTGGTGAAGTGATTGAAAAAATTGGGCATGGAATGACAGTGCCTTGCTGTGTTACAGATAGGGTTTGGGATTTGGCATTTTTTGAATAGTAACAAGGAGGTCCTGAAACACTGCAAGTTGGGTACTATTGCCTGAGAAATCTGTTTTCCTTGTGAGAAAAAAAGTACAGTTCCACTTAAATTGCTCATGTTTGATGAAGATGCAGTGAAATTTAACAAAAGACACAAACCAGAATGCAGGGAAAATAAACCCATTCTCCATTTTACTGATTAATAGATTAAGGTCTTCTATTTTGAGGAATACTCTTCATAATCTGGAGACATCTAAAATATGGGTTTGAGACATGTACTGAAAAGAGGTGTGAAATAAGTTATAGGACATCTGAAAAACAAAACTAAAACAGCATGACGTGGATAGGCTAACACATAAAAATACGTAAAAATGCAATTATATAATGAATTAGGGGGGAAAAAACTCTGCGTTTGCTGTTTATTATTCAGTGTGCATGTGGTCATGCCATAAAATGTTTTTATTTATATATTTAAAGTGTTTAATATATAAAAAATCATATTAAAAGATGTATTTCTGTCCTGTGAGCGATATGAAAAAGGAGAATGAACTTGACAAATAAAGCAGCAATAGAGTGGAGGCCATCTGGTATAGAGGAAAATGTAAACTAATCAGAGATGTATACGTTTATGTGTTATGGTGATCCAAAAGGAAGTATTTGTCCAAACCAGATTTTAACAAGTTTTTGAAAACTTGAGGACATTTCCTGAAGATTGGATGGCTGCTAGTGAAATCCCTGCATTTGAACAGATCAGAAGAGATGATTTAGTAAACTGGTTAGTCAGATGTCAGTCTGACCACACTACAGAAACATTTAATTTAGGACTCAGTCAAAAAATAATTAAAAAATAGAATACTGGTCAATATGTTTGCAAGGAAGTGGGTACAGCCAAACAAATGTCTTTTTTTTTGACAATGTTGCAGGTCTGGTTAATAAAAAAAAATGGTGTTGACATAATATACTTGAATTTCTCCAATGAATTTGATTTAGTACCACATGACTTTTAGAATAAAAACTGGCACATTATATTGAATTAGCAGGGCACACATTAGGTGGATTAAAACTCTGTGTCTGACAGGTCTTGAAACAGAGTTTCTAATGTGTAGAAATCCATGAGCTGAGTTGCTGCTAATGCAGTCTTCAAGGGATTAGGGTCTTAATCCAGCTCCCTTCAGCATTTCTATCAATGAGATAAATCTTTACCAGTAAAATCTGAAAATGCTGTAATGGTTTTAAGTTGACCAGTAGTGAATGCAGTAATGAGTGAAATTCCTAACCAGAGGTTCAACATCTCTTTGAGTAAGTTCATGAACAAAATAAAATGGCATCCATCAACAGAAACTATGGATCAAATTTATAAGATAGAGGAAAGTGAAAAAGAAAAGCAAGTGGAAATTAATCTCAAAAGTAGGAAGTATAAGACAATGACTCAATATGGGATTTAGGATTGATATTTGAATAAATATGGTCTCAGAAAATACCAAGAAGGAAATATCATGGAAAACTTGCAACATTATCACTGTTATAATTATAGGATTGTTTTTAAAGGCAATGCTTTCCAACTTTTCAGACAAAATGACACTTGGAAAGAAAATTGTCAATCTCTTCTTCAAAAAAGGTCAATACAAAATATTAGATATTTCCAAATGTTCTTTCAGCTCTCTTGGCCACAAAATTTATGTAGATTTTGACCACATTTCATGAATAACTCACATCCCTCTGGACCCATCCTATTATCTTGATGGGTTTGTTGGGATTTTTGTACTAACAAATGTACCCATTCAAAAAATGTTCATTCATGTCCAATCATTACTCAGCATTGTTAGAAAAGCTATGAAATTTCTTGTGACCTCTTGAAATAAAATGGAGTAAGAAAAGGAAAGCAGATGGGTGGCAAGTATTATCTATTTCTGTTTGGGGAAAAAAAGCCTTTCCATGCAATTTTAGTAGTGTGTGTGCGGCTAGTGACATGTGGGGAAATTAGATAGCAGTAGAACAGGCAGGAATGGGTATTTTAATTTTCAAGGCCCAATTTATAAGAATGCTGGGAAGTTAAAAGTAAGAGAAATTCAAACTTTAAATTGTACCCAATTTTCTACTAGTGGCGGTTGCAGCATATTGTATCTGTTCATCAGGCAACATGGCAGATTTCCTGTTATTTGGAATCCTTAAGGTATCTCTAAAAATCTCTAGAAAAAAGAAATTCAGATAACACACCTTACATACAATAGATCATCATTATCTGTCTTTTTATGCACAGAAGCTAGAAAATGAAGTCAAATCAAGCTAAAAAGAAAAAAAATCTCACCATTAAAAAATAAAGAAAATTGTATTTTAAAAAAACCAAACCAAACTCTCAGAATTAATGGACCTTTTGTAAAAAGGTTTGAATTTAAACTCCCATAATTATACTCTAAGGTCATGCTCAGATAATTTAGAATGCTTTAGATTTCTACGAAAAAATACAGTAACTCCTGTCTGAAACTCTGAAGCTCCCTCCAGAGCACAGTGATGTTCTGTTACTATTTCTCTCCCTGCAGCTGGGGTAAAACTCCTCCTTCTGCCTGTAAATCCTCTGACCTCCCCCTGTAAATGCTGGTCTGATGCCACATGGTTCCCCCTACCCTCAGAACACTCTTTTGTAACTTCTTTGCTTCTGAACACTGTCTATGTTTAATTCTAAGTCACTTTTCTAAAGGTACCCCGGAGCACACGCACCAGGCATCCAATTTGGTCATCTCATTGCACATGCATGCAGTTGTACACACTTCACTTAATCCCAGCAGATCCAGATTATGCTGGTGGGGAGTGTGAAGCTCAGAGACAGTCTGGGTGACATCCTGGGCTGGCATCACCCGGTGTGGGCAGCAGGGGACGGGAATTCTGCCCCTCTGCCTCTGTGCCCAGGTGAGACCCCACCTGCAGAGCTGCCTCCAGCCCTGGGCTCCAGCAGTGTGAGAATGTGAAGGTGATTAGCGGGATGGAGCAGCTCCGTTGTGAGGAATGGCTGAAGGAGTTGGGATTGTGGCCTAAATGTGGCCTTCCAGTAGATGAAGGAAGCCTGCAAGGAAGGTGGAGAGAGACTACTTACAGGGGCCTGGTGTGACAGGACAAAGGGGAATGGCTTCAAACTGACAGAGAGTAGGTTTAGACTGGATATGGACAATAATGAGCTACTAAGCCACTATCATATTTGAGTAGTTGTAGAAGTGATGTGGTGAAGCCTGCACTGATTGGAAAAGGAAAAATATAACCCTCATTATTAAAAAGAGGAAAAAGCCGAGAGTGTTGGGAAGACCCAAGGCAGTATAGACCAGTCAGACTCACCTAGGTGTCTGGCAGGACCATGGAGCAGTTTTTTAATCTGGACACTCTGCTAAGGCACATGGAATGTGAGGAGGTGACTGGTGGAAGCCAGCGTGGATCCCCTAAGGGCAGATTGTGCTGGGCACATCCAGAGGCCTTCTCTGTTGGGGTTGCAGTGTTAGGGGATGATGGAAGGACACCTGACATCACCAGCTTGGCTTTCTGCAAAGCATTTTACTCAATCCCACGTGAAATCCTTGTCTCTAAATTGGAGAGACATGGATTTGACAGATGACTCAAGTGGACAAGGAACTGGCTGGATGGTCTCACTTAAAGAGTTGACAGCATGATGTCCAAGAGGAGGCCAGCAGCCAGTGGCATTCTCAGGGGTTGGGGTTGTGACTGGGTTTGTGCTGTTGAACAGCTCTGTGGGGGACACAGGCAGGGGGATCAATGCACCCTCAGCATGATTGCCAGCCACACCAACCTGTGTGGTGAGGTCACACACTGGAGAGAAAGGATGTCATCCAGAGGGACAAGGACAGGATGGAGAGGTGAGGATGTGCAAACCTCAAGAAGTTCAGCAAGGCTGAGTGCAAAGTGCACCTGGTCTGGTGCAATCCCCAGCACAAACACAGGCTGAGCAGGGAATGGGTTGAGAATGACCACAGGGAGAAGAACTTGATGATGCTGGTTGATGTGAAGTTGAGCATGAGCCAGCCATGTGCCCTCACAGCCTATAAACTCTGTCCTGGGAGCATCCCAGCCCAGTGGAAGATGTGCCTGCCCATGCCAGGGAGATCAGAATGAGATGATCTCTAAGATGCCTTTCAACCAGAACCCTTCCATGATTCTCTGTTTCTATGTGGCTCATGATGTCACACTCATTTTTGTCTGACATATTAATTTACATTAATTTACTTACTAGTTCCATAACTCAGCAACTGATCCAAATCATTTTTTCCTTCTGTTTCTTTAAATATGAAACATTGCAGTGCAGATGTATTTGGATAGGTTGCAATACCCTATTTTGTTATTCTTTCAAACCTAAGTGATACTGCTGAAAATACATTGTGAATACTTGGTAGGTACTTTTTTCATCCTTTTTCCTGTTGTATACATGGGGAGTTGTGAATTTGGAAGATTACATTTTTGACAAATAAAACTCCTGTCAGAGTCCATGCCTTGTATTAATTCGTAGTGACATTTTGATACAAATGTTAAGAGAAAGAGTCTGTGCAAATGAATTTTTGACTATAAACACCAAGCAAAATTAGAATGACAATTATTCAAATCTTAGTTCAGTGCAGACACTGAATATCTATTTAATCCCATGTTGACTTAGTAAACCAGGGAAGCAAGGTATTTTTCTGCCCTATCATCATTTTCATACTGTCAGATACAATACAGTGTTCTGGTGAAAATCAATACCATGTTCAAAAATTATGTGTGTATTAGGTTGTTTAGAGAGGTTGTGAAGGCCCCATCTCTGGAATTGTCCAAGGCCAGGTTGGATGGGGCTTGAAGAAACCTGGCCTAGTGAAAGATATTGCTTCCCATGGCAACTGGATGATCTTTAAGGCTTTTTTTGACCCAAACCATTCTAAGATTCCATGTTAGCCATTTCCAGTTCTTACTTTCTCAAGGCTTTTTATGTTGTTCTTCAGTTGTTAGCAGCTTGGTTAGTCCACCTGCAAAACAAAACATGGAACAGCAAGAAGAGGCAAGCTGTTGAATATAAAATGTTCCTAAAACATCTACAGAAAAGATTAAACCTTCTAAAAATTTCTTGAGGAAGTTTGAATATTAAGTGTGGGACTTGATAGGATGTTTTTCTTCTTTTCCTTCTCAAACCTGGGAGAGACAGTTTTATGACATTATGAAGCTATTTCAAACCTGTAGTGAAAATGCTGTTATCTTCCACTGGCTCCATCTTAGAATCTACTGCAGCTTTCTGAGGCAGGATTTTGATGCTGTCACAGCTGTCTGTGGCAGTGGTGGTCCTGGTGGTTTCTACTGTAAGTGATATTATTTCTCAAAATATGATTTCAATGCCCACTTCATGAGAAACTCGTGGTGCCTGAGCCTGTCTAGACAGAGAACAAACCATTCAGTTAGAGATGGGTATATTCCCTGATCCTCCTCTCCCAGTCAGACAGTTTCCAGCGCACTTTGGCTGCTGGCTACATTTCACAGGAGCAGTGGAGGTGCCCACTCTTGGATTTGTTTGAGTTACAGAGGGAATTTCTGCTCATAACTAAGCATTCCCTTGATGTTTTGCATTACCAGTGCAGTGGAACAGCCAAGGTTGCTTTGTCTCTGTTTTAGCCAGTTTCATGTTCGGTTCTTGTTTATAACTTGCTCAGTTTGGTCTTGTTTCATTTTGTTTATAACTTCCTATGCAACAATCTCACTCTTTCCTTTTATATTGTGACCACCAAGCTGACCTTCTTCAGCTTTACAACAGACTTCTGATCACAAGAATTCACTTTTTTTTTTTGTTCTGAGATAAATTGGTGCAGTGCATAAGAGGATGAGCAAGAGGTTATTGTAAGTCTGCTCTGACCACTGGAGCTAGCTGAAATTCCTCCTTTCAATGCAAAAGCTGATTAAAAAAAAATAAATTTCACCTTCAATCACTCCAGAGACCAGAGTCTGTATTAACTAGGAAAGAACATTTCCCACTCAAATCAATAAGTGTTTTGAGAGGTGAGAAAAACATACCCAGCAGCCAGTCTATCCTGTTTATGATAACTAGGATGTGTGTGTACTTCTGTATTAATACTGCTCTGTGGTTTTCCAGTTTCTTTTTGTTCATTCCTCAGCAAGGACAAAGATCATCACATGGTACGATGTGTGCTGTGTTACATAATGATGATTCACCCCCCAGAGGTAGCATAGGGTTGGAAATGATGAAAAGGCTATGCCAAGTTAATATACACTCTGCACACATTAAAATGCAGCTGTGAGTTTCCACATAGATATCTAGGAAAAAAAACCCAAACAAACAAACAACAACAAAAAAAAAAAA
>VXBU01000456.1:15451-32853 GCA_013400315.1 Bombycilla garrulus | reverse complement strand
GTTGCTTGAAAGAAAAATAGAATCTGTTGCTGCTGGGTTCACAGGTTGAAATTTTGGTATACATATAAATTCAAATTTGAGACCTGATATATGATAGAAACTTCTGGTGGTGAGGAAATAGATTTCCCCTAATTCTCTGTGAAGGACATTTCTGACTTTAAACCTGGCAATGATATGTTGCTCCTCTGTCTTCTGTTTCACTGAAATGGATACTTACTGGATGTATCACTTATCCTGATAGCCTTCTAGAGTGCAGCCCTGAAGTCATCACTGAAAAATTTCACACTGAACTGAAATAATCATCATTACATCATAACAGTCAAAGATTCAGAACATGATACTGTTAGTTTTGCGTAGATGTGATTCCATGGATTCTCCTGGAGATGTTCTTGGCCTAGCCTTGTATAAGAAAAGGATGATATTTTCTCCTTCTCTTTTCTTTGTTTATTTAATGGAAACAAATATCTGAAGTAATTTCTACTAGACAGTATTTTGGGACAGCAAGATCTTTGAGATTTTCCTGAGCTTTTATTATTACATAAAGACCTGTATCATATGCATCTGACTTTCATAAGCAGATGTATGCAATTACACAAAATTATATGGAAAAGTTGAACTTTTACATTTCCTAATATTTGCCTAATTTGGAAATTGAGAAAGATATACTCTTTTCCTACTTTTTCTGCCTGAGCTCAATATTCTTGCTAAATAACTCTGCTGCTACTGTCTGGCTGCTCTTCCCATCACTTTCTGTCCATTTCTGTCTGACTTCAATACTCCAAAACTTGTGTACTTTTCATATTGGAATAAGTTCTTGCCAATGTTGCCAGTTCTTTTCTGCTACTCAACATTATCACACATATTCCTCTGCAGCCCAGTAGTATCCCTGGCTGACTCTCCTCCTTTTTATCCTTCACCTCCTTCTTTACTATTTTTATCCTTTTTCAAACCTTGTTACGTGAACACCTACCACAGAGCACTTAAAAAATCACAGTTTTTTGTAAAAGTAAATGTTTAAGGAGATTTGGTATTTTGTGACACACTGTCCATTGCAGGGGGTGTTGGAACAGGGGGTGCATCCAACCAAAGCATTCTGTGATTCTATGACTGTCACTGATTTGCCCATTGTTTTCTTTTAGAAGAATGACAGTATTTTTAAGAGTTTATGTAATCTGTATTGTTTACTAAGCATTAATAAAGAAAACTGAAAGGAATGACCCCTACACATTTTCATTTAGGTTTTACTCAGGAAGTAATGGATGTAAAAATATATGTTAATAGACTGTCAGTGAGCTTCTCAGTAGTCATCATGCATCAGCAACACCTATGAACTCACCAGACTTATTTTAAACAAATTCGAGGGGCTGCAGTCCTGGCCAAAGTAGCTGGGGTTATACACCACAGTATTGCATGAGAAAAAAAGCCTCCAAGAAGACGAAGTACTGACAGCTGGGATGGTGTGAACTAAAAACTTGGGTTTCTCATGAATAACATGCCTTTATCATATATAAAACATTGCTAGATCCCCTAAAAACTACTCTGATGTGCTGAGTTGCTTTGAGCTTTACTTGTGCTTGAAAATTCACAAGATAGAAGGTTAAAATACTCTTTTTCAGAAAGGAGAGTGTTGTGCATATCTCCTCTGAAAGGCAGCATTAGATACCATGGGACCCCAGGACTCCAAGCTGTAATGAAGCAGGCCAGTGATGTGGCACCGATTGCTAAAGTGTTCTTGCATTTTTCTGGTCCTTCTTTTCAATTACAGACTTTTTTTACATTTTTTTAAATTTATTTTTTTCATTTAAAGACACATAAATTCAAATGCTTCTCATTAAGAGAAATCTGGAAAATATAAAACTACTGGGAAGTTGTGGTCCAATTTCAATCCTCAGCAGGGGTGCCGAGAGATATAATCTCAGGTACCTGTTGCAAACCACAGGAGCCATGGTTACACTGCCCCTCCCTGCCCAAGCAATCCATTCCCTATTTTACTTATATCCTGTGGTACCCCTTTAAAATAAACATTAATAATAATATAACCATTAATTTGCTAGCTATCTTAAGGTGTTCTTCAGATAAATGTATCAGTCTTGCAAAGCACATTACCTATTATTAATATAATAGTTCTGAGATGCCACTTGCCAAACAAACCATTATGCAACCCTTATAGCTCTTACACAGCAAAGCCTCAAACGGCATATAATTTCAAGCCTTTCTCAAAGTCTTAGGAAGGTCACAGAGCTTAAACATTTAGAGACACTGAACTGAGTAAGATTTCCTGCACCACTGACTCGGCTCACCCTCCTATTTTGGGCAATCAGGTCATACCAACTCTTGAAGGAACTTAGCAAGCTCCTTATATATAAGTATTCAGACTCTTTTGAGCAGTGAGGAAATTGCAGCTAATGAGTCAGTTATCTCTGGAGTAAAGAAATACACCATTATCAAGCAGTAACTTCTAAATATGATTATGTATTAGGAGCACACGCCCTTGGTCAATGTACTTGCAGATTAGGTATGGAACTGTATGCATATTTTGAATTTGCAAGAATGTGACTGAACTAAAAAATCTCTGCTATTTTTGGGGTAGGCACAGAGTGTGTAAATTTTTATTGATCACATTTATCTTGTTCCCTCTTTATAGCTAATATTTTAAAGCACAATATTTAAAATGGAAGCTCAGAAAACCAATGCTGCTTTTGCTTCAACGCTATTAATATATTAATATTTTGAACAACTGAGCTGAGTAAATTTTTCCCCTAACATTTCAGATCAACAGCAAACAGGTCTGCTCAGTTCAAAATGTTACATATTATTTTTGCATTCCACTTGCAAAGAGGAAGGCATAGATAAGATTCCTTTTCAAACTTCAGGTTTAAAGAAGCTGTTTCAAGTCTGTCATTCTAAGAAGATGAAGAGGCACTCAGGGATGCAGAATGCTGCATGTTGATACTTGAGACAGTGTCTGAGATTTTCTAGCAAGTGAATTACTGAGGTTTAATACAGAAACATACCAGCTCTTCTGTTGATTACTTCATTGAGGTAGTTGCATACAAGAACAGTAAAATAATAATATTTTTCAGTGTCCTGTCTTTCATTTTCAGCCTATCTGATCAATTTTGTGTGTATCCTGGCTGAATCTGTTGCCACTTTTCTCATCAGTTTTTATTAATTTACTGATTTAATGTTAGCCTGGCATGAGATCCCAAACAGACATGAAGGCACCCTTGTTCTGGGGACCACATTGTTTGCTCTGTCACAGGGAAAATGTGTCTGTAGTTTACAGAGAAGATAAAAGAATCTGTAGTAAGAAAATAGTCTGTAATAAGAAATATATAATCTTTAATATGTAATATATGTATAATAACATAATATGTAATAAGATTATCTAAAGTTCAGTGAGAGACAGGATAGATGTGGTGGCAATGAAAAATCAAACCATGGACTAACACTGCAGCTGAAATATTACACAACTGGAGAGCCCCAAATTGTCTGAATTTTAAGACCATATAAACACACATAAAAATAACCTCAGCTGCTGTTCAAGCTGGCCTTCACTGTTTGAAACCTGGCCAGCATTGCTCAGAACTTGTAGTGTTTTTATCTATGAAGTATGTTCTGCACTAATAAATCACAAGGACATTTCACCATGTCCTGTTCTGTATTGCTTTTTCTTGGTACTGAGAGCCTTGCTCTGCCCTTCTGATACCAGTGAAACCTATGTTACTTGCTAATGTGTGCTTATTTTAAATAAAATTTCAACTTCTTCTAAAGACAAAATAGCAACAAATTTACTGTTCATGATAAGTGAGGATGGAATAGTTATTGCAAGGTCTAAAGAAACACCTAAGTCTCTATTCACCTTTTTAAGGAAAATTTCAAGGAGGTTTGAAACAGTAAGGACTTAGCACAGCATTTTTTTTCCAGAAATGTGAAAATTTGCCTTCTGTTTTTTATTTTTTTTTGTACAGAAAAAATTGCTACAGAGAAACTTTGAAGCATTGAGATACTCAGAATGATAATGACACTGTTTATTTTCCAGCAGAAGCACATTTATTTGTAGAAGCTTGTTGGTAGCTTCTTCATATACAAAAGCAGGAGACTATGTTTCTCTCTGAACAGATCCTAACACATTTTTTTCTGAATTGGGCTTGTAAATTAGGGGTGAGATAAGATAATACGGACAAAAATTATTCCCTTTTGGTCTTACATTCCTTTGTCTTTATCTTTTGTTTAATCTCATGGGTTTGTGGGGAATTACATGTTTTCTTCACTCTAGTATTTTATGTTACTTATGAATCTCCGTCAACATGCAGTGTTCTCATATGTTCTCCTCTACCACAGTACCAATCTCAATGGAGTATTACAAAACTTGCAGTAGTATCAAATAGTATCCAGCTGGTTCCATGGTATATTATTGCAAGAACTTGGTTTATGTCTGTTAAGGATATGGTGGAGCAGATCCATCCACTCTAAGGTATAGAAACAAAATCATATTCTATGGAGAAGGAGTCGTGATATTACTGCGCCATCATGATCATTAACATTTTGAAAGTAATAGAGAGCTGTTGTGAATTTACCCCTTTCATTGAACAGTACATCAAAACAGTATATTCTGAACTTCATTCTGTTTTCTAAAGCCACTTTTCTACTGGAAGAGTATAGTAAAATGACACATAGACCTGACTGCCGCTTATTTTACAAAATAAAACCATCTGAAACTTGGTGCTTCTATATTAAATTTTTTGTGCAAACTTGGCTATGTTGTAGCACAACAGAGAATCCACCTGGAAAAAGATCAAAAATCCTCTAAGGGTGTCATACCCAGAGTTCTCATCGGGAGCTGGTTTGAAATATTTGGACATTTATTCCATTAATTAATTAATCCACAGATTCAATTAATTTTGCTTCAAAACACAGACACTTCACAACACAATTTGCCCAGACAGAAAAGCCAAATGTATAATTCAAAGAACATGAAAAACAGTATTAATTTTGTCTCCTTCGGGAGAAGGACAAAACAAGCCTAAAACAGAATTCCCATATTTTTGTAAAATAACACTGAAATATAAATTTAGACTAAATCTCATGGACTGGCCTGAAAAACAGATCCATGCAAAGGACATACAGTATAAATACTCAAAGAAATTTTCATTACAGACATGCTTTCATTTTCAACAGGCCTGTAATAGAAGTTGATCTTCAAATTGCATCCATCTACTAATGGTATATAATAATCCAGCACAACAGAGTTCAGTTCTAATCCAATTTTTATATGGGAATTGTGACCTGAAATAAACTTTCTTAAGGACTGTTTGCAGGGTCCAGGAAAAAAAAATCCATGTGGCATGGTCATTGCTATTAAATAAGTATCTTCAGAATGTTTCAAAATGTACATTCATGCATCACAGAATTTATGATGCTTTTTTATTTAAATTTTTATATATTTAAGTAAAACTTTGATGTTCAAACATGTTATTCTCAGAGGCCATGATCTTTCAAAGACTCAGCTTTATATGTTGAAACTACTCCCCTGGCAATGGAGAGCTCACACATCAGGATCTTAGAGGGATCTGAACTACTTCTGCATACAGTGATTAACCCTGAACTACAGGGTGTCAACAAAAGAAGGATTAGCAAAATGTCACATGTCAATATCTGTATCTGCAGTTCATTTTTTAATGTATGCCAACAGCATTTTTTAATTTCATGGCAATCTGCAGTAAATTCACTGTCATACAAATCACCTCAGCTGGCTTCTTCTTAAGACTACTTTAGTACTTGCTGCCCAGTTTTTGCAGGTATCTTCTTTTCAAGGTAATTTTCATTTACCCCCCACTGCCCTACTCTCTTCCTTTTTGTTAAACTCAATTAACACATGTACTTACATCAGGGCCTTTCAATTCTTGACAGTCTTGCTCTTTTCAAGGCAAATACGTTTCAGGTGCAGCAAGTCTTAGTGTTTCTGTCCACAGAATGGGATGAGAGGGTGGAAGCAAGAACAGAAGGGTATTCAGGTACCCTTTAGGTTTGCGTAAATCAAACAAGATATATCTCTTAACAGTACTAATTCTAATGGTAATTTGTCCAGTTGAAGCTGATGGGCCATAGGTGGTGGCTGGCAGAAAATGAAGTGATTCCAGAGGACAGTGTTTCAACTATCTGGTGCATTTGCAGACCAAGATGAGACATCTCATACAAGAACATTTTTGTTAGGGGACAGCCTTCTACTTTTTCTGAAACACAATTTTGTGTTCTTCATTTTTTCCTCAACATGGTTGTACAGCCTTTTCGTTTTTCAGAGACCAAGTTCTAAAGAAATGTCATAGGGGTTAGCATGTGATACTGCAAACTCAAACATAATCAGGAAGTCTGAATCATTTCATAATGAACAATTTGATGAGCCTGGACTGATACACAGTTTTTGCCCTAATAGATGCTGATACACTTTTAATAACAATAATCACATCCCATCAGTGCTACCATAATGCATTGGCTTTTCAAACTGGAGCACAGAGTGACAGAAAAGAGTTTCAGCAAAATCTGGAAGGGGATCTATTGAGACATCTAAATTAGACCATTATGGATTTTAAGTGCTTCAGTGATAGTTTTTCGATTGTCAGCTTTATGTAATTTATAGTTTGCAATACACAACATGCAGATTGCCTCAGCACTTACCAAAATAAGAGGTAGAATGTTGAAAGCATTTAAAGCTTATGCTGCTATGGGTGGACCAATCGTTTAGGCACTGGGGCTCAGAAAACCTTAGATGTTAAACCAGAATATCCAGACAATTTTTACAAAATATAAATTTTATCTCACCACTGCTTTAGTTATTTGTTATGCATCCCCTTCTGCTCTCAGAAATTTTTCTATTTGACCAGTGCTGAAACTGCAAAAACAAGAGTGGTAAGTCTAGCTGTGGTAAAGTATACAGAGAAGTGATGACCGTTTAGTGAACAATTAATTATCATTCCTGAATATTTATACTGTAAATGTGTGTGTTTACTGGATGATCCCGTAAGCACAGATATGCAAGTCTACCAGCTTTGGGTGCATTTTGATAAAGATTTTAAGGTGCCTGGAAGACAAATGCAGATCCATGAAATCAAAAAAGCAAGGCCTGCAACCTTACAAAGATGTTGCTTCCCTCAAAATGAAAATCGCATTACATGGATAAAGAACTGTCCTAGGTTACAATATAAGAATGTTCCAGAAGTTCTGTATTCTATCTCCATCTTCATGAACTGTTAAAATCAGGAGGGGCAGTGTCTTCCTTGTCTCCTCCCCCGGACTATCTCCTGTTAATGGGCCATCAACACCTTGCCCCATGAGTCACAGATAACTCCCTCTGGGAGCCATTTCCTGTTTAATGGGCCATTAAGGACCCACCCCATGACTCAGAGAATGACATCAGCCCATTGTGAGAAGCTCTGCCCAGGGGGAGGAGCCAAGCATTCTCACCTGGATATCATCTGGGCATTTGGACAGAACAGGCATCTGCCTTCTACTGGATTCCCAGAGGAGCAGCCTTCTCTCCCACTGGATTCCCAGAAGAAGGACCAGACCCTTCAACATCACCACTGGGCCACTGGGGGAAAACTCCGCCCTTCTACAGGATCTCTGCTTCAGCAGAACCATCTGTCACTCCAGGAGGACTACTGGAGCCACCATTCAAACTGGACTGCTACCAACACCCTGACTGACAGAGTGTCAGGTTGCATTCTAACTGTCAGGGTTTGAGGTTTTTTGTTTTATATTGCATTTTGTTCTAATTTTCCTATTAGGTTGTAGTTTGTTGGTTTTTGTTTTACTTTATTTTGTTTATACATATGAAAGAACCATTTTTCTTATCCTCATATCTTTGCCTGAGAGCCCCTTTCAATAATTTGGAGGGAGGGGGTTTACATTTTTTTTATTCTAAGAGAAGCTCCTTTCTTCCTTGGCAGGCACCTGTCTTTCAAAACCAAGACAAGAACTGAAGTCTCATTCCCTAAATGTGATTCCTGTCACTGCAATGAGTACCTCCTAAATTTCATGAACCTTGCATCCAGCATTGAATTGCAGGACAGATTTTGGCAGAAAGCATGATTCTCTTTGTTTGCCAATATATAGGCATTACTCTTCAGTGAAAATGTGGTTTTGGACAGTCTTGTCTTGTCTATTGTGTGCTGGGTCACATGAAAAATCTGAATGTTTTCAGGTGGGAGCATTGTTCTAGCACGCAGGGTCAGGCCAGGTGGAGATAGGTACAGACATGATGCAGATGAAGATCTAGGCCAGACCCACTTGGAAACATAGAGGAGGCAAGAAGGCAAATATTAGACAGGGTGGAAAGTAGGAGGTTCAGAAAGTTTGTAGCAGTTGAGGAAGTCACTGGAACATGCTGGACTTCGATAAAGCACGAATGTTACTCTTTACCAAGGCATTGTCCTGGAAAAGCTGTCAGCCCATGGTTTGCTTGGACAGATGCACTGTTCACTGAGTTAAAATCTGGCTCGATGACCTAGCCCAGAGAGTAGTGGGGAATTGTGCTGCATCCAATTGGTGGATTCTCACTTGTGTGATTCCCCAAGGCTCAGTACTGGGATCAGCTCTGTTTAATAATTTTATTGAAAATCTGGTAAAGGGGATTGAGAACAGTCTCAGTGTCTTTCAGTTTACACTAATTTGGGTGGAAGTATTGGTCTGCTGGATGGTAGGAGGGCTCTGCACAGGGATCTGGACAGGCTGGATAGATGGGCTGAGGCCAGCTGAATGATGTTCAGCAAGTCCGATGCTGGCTCCTGCAAATCTGGCACAATTCCATGCAATGCTACAGGTTGGGAAACGTGACTGGAAAGTGGTCCAGCAGTAAAGGAGCAGGGCTGCTGGCCAGCAGTGGCTGCACACGAGCCACCGTGTGCTGAGGTGGCCAAAAAGGCCAGGTACATCCTGGCTTGTGTCAGCAATAGTGTGACCAGCAGAATCACATCAGTGACTGTCCCCAAATACTTGGAACTAGTGAGGCCACACTTTGAGTCCTGTGTTCAGTTTTGGGCCACTCACAAGAAAGACATTGAGGTGCTGGACTGTGTCCAGGGAAAGGCAACAGAGCTGGGGAAAATTTTGGAACAGAAGTCCTGTCAGGAGCAGCTGAGGGAGCTGTGGTTGTTTAGCCTGGAGAAAAGAAGGCTCCAGGGATGACCTTGGGTGTAGCCAGGTGGGGGGGTCAGCCTCTTCTCCCAGACAACAGGTGACAGGACAAGAGGAGATAGCCTCAAGCTGTTACAGGGAAGGTTCAGATTTTACAGCAGAAGGAATTTCTTCATGTAAAATGTGGATAAACATTGGAACAGGCTGCACGGGGAGGGAGAGGCACCATCCTTGGAGGTGTTGAAGAAAAAATTGGATGTAGCAATTTATGTCATGGCCTAGGTTACCTGTTGGCTACTGGTCAAAGGCTGGACTTGATTATCTTAGAGGTCTTCTGCAACCTAAATGATTCTGTAGTTCTATGGACATAGTGGGCAAGGTAAGGTTTTTTAGTACTTTATTAATTTGTTTCACTGGGCAGATCTAGGGCTCTCTCTAGTTAAAGCTCATCTATTCTAATGAAACAACATTAAAGTTTCAAAGATCTTTTCAGTTTAAGGAAAAGGTGCAAACTTTTCGTAAAACTGTGGCCAACACATAGCAATATCAGAAGATATGGCAGGGGGGTTGAAACTAGATGATCCTTTAGGTCCCTTCCAACCCAAGACATTCAATGACTCAAATTGTAGTTGAAATGATATGCATATTGTACTTTGTTTTTATTTATATACTGGAGACACAGGGAGTATTCAGCAATCCTGAGAAAATCAACCATTTAATGGAAAGAAGATAGAGGTGTGTACCCATAAACACACCCTCACAACCTGGCTATTAAAAGGTTGTCTTTATCAAGGTACTTAAACTCTAATTTCTGAGAGGAGAGATGCTGCACTACATAATGATGAAGCAATAATTAACAAATATTGGCATTCTGCATAGCAAAAATCTACTAGAAAAACATTAGTCACTATTGTGCAAGTGTGCACTGAGGAATGCCTCATGCACATGTATGTGCATGTGTGTCCAGAGTCCTGTCTAGAATCATTCTTTTTTTCCTTCATTTTATTCCTGTTATTCTTTAAGATATATCACAAGAAGTGATCAGGGATCTATTCCTTTTTATTAGTCATAGATTGAAGTGATCCTTTGAAAAATCAGACAGCAACAGGTGGGTAAGGACATACCAGTGCAACTTGAAGGCAATGGCCTACGCAAATGTGGGAGTGCTGGTCATCTGAACACTTTCTTGTGAGCTGTGATGTGTAAAAGGGAAAAAGCCCAACTTGGCCTTTACAACTGAGGCTGAATTTTCAAGACAGGTAGAAAATATTAAGATATTGTTGTGAACTGTGCAAACGCAATGTCAAGGCACTTACACATGATGCATGGACATTGGTACACCTGCTTTCTGCAGGCCTCAGTGCAAAAGACTATTCTGTTGCTCATGTACTGTCACTTTTGTTTCCGGCCTCTCAACTTTTTCCCTTTCCTCATCTAATATTGGTACTTAGATGAAAAATCCCATAGTGTCTGCTTGTCATGGTTTCTTTCCATCTATGGCACTCATTTGTTAAGGAGTGAAGGTGTCTTGGTGAGTATTTATTGCAGTGCAGGATTAAAGACTGAGGACACAAGAGGTGTTTGGTAGCTCAGAGAGGAAGACTTTGCATCAGAGAGAGACCCTGAAGCTGTTGGAACCCAGGGGGTTCCTATGGCATCTCAGAATGATCCAAACCCTGGTCAGGAGGCTTTTCAGCCTTGCTGCAAGTGTCAGAGACCCTGGATTGATATTGAGAATGCCTGTGGCTTTCATTTTAATCCATGAGACAAATTACTAATTTATAAGAAGAATTGCAAGTCACCAGAGTTTAAAGAGTGGAATAGCAGTATATATAGATGAAAAGGGAAAGATTTGGACCCATGTCCAGGGGGGTTTGAGATTCTGGACACGGGGGTCTGGGAGTCAAGATGGAGAATTCTTACACGTTTCATGTTATCTCTTCTTCTTCCTCCTAACCTCCATCTTCTTGGTGATGTTGGCACTTTTGGATTGGTTTGTCAGAGAGCTGGACAATGTAATGTAAGGGTCACGGATTGGAAATTAAGGGTAACCATTGGATACGTAGTTGATAGTATAAAAGAATAGAGCTGACCGGGCGGGGGGGGAAGACAGTGTGCGGGGCAGAGTGTGCAGGACAGTGTGCACAGTGTGCAGGACACAGTGTGTCTTGATCTCCCTTGCAGGGCAGAGAGTGTGCAGGGCACAGTGTGTTTCAGAAAGTTTTGCTGTGTCGACCTTTGCAGGGCAGAGAAATCTGCTTTTGATAAGGAACTAATGAATTGCCTTGAGAACACGAACTAAGGACTCCAGAGTGCTTCTTCGGCTCAGACAGCTGATGAGAAAAGGACTTTATGTACGCTGCTGGAGAACCCGGGAGAGGGAAGTCTCCGTCAAGCAACAACTAGAAGAAGAAGCTCCATAAATAGTTCTATGGAGTATTATATATGTTGTAGCCGGGTCTAGCACAACTGAAACCCTTTTAGAAGAAAGATTTTTTAAAACTCTTATGGGAGGACCCAGCCTGAGCTCTCAAAAGGATCTGCATTGAGAAGGCAGACATTCAGCACATGTTGTAGGCTGGACCTCTTCAGATTTGGTCAGTAAAACTGGAGCACTCAGATGATTTAGTCATTACCAAGTTTTTGTGTAACCCTCTGGTTTTGATGGGGCCTCACAGACTAACACAGGATCTGGTTTGATAGACCCCATGCTTTGGCTCTTATAATTCAGATCTGAACTTCCCTCTCTGAATAATTACTTGTACATAACTGCAGGTTGTTAGTAAAGATAAATTAATCTACTTATTTTTCTACTGAGTTGAAAAAGATCTATTCCTATGTAATTCTAGCACAAGAAAGTACTATAGGATGACTTTTTAGTTAGCCTTTTTCTTTAAACCATGAGTAAAACATTTCAGAACTAAGGTAAGTCAGAATTGATGTTATAATCTTATATCTAGTAGGGAATTCAATGCAGTTTTTAATTAATTGGAATTCCCACCTTTTTGTCCAAGTGGCTAAATCTCTCTTTACCCTAGAGTTGAAACATACTGAAGCAACAAATTGGTTTAAAATGTTTTCTTCCTACTAACTGACTACATACAAATTTTATCCTGTGCTCAGTGTGGTTGAGTCTGAGTGCATCTCATTTCAAGGGGAAAAAACATAGCAGCTATCCAGCAGATTGGTAGGCTTTTAGTTGTGTGAAATGAAGTCTGTCTAGACCACTGATTATATCAAAAGTGTTTAGGCTGACTCAAACCCTCTAAAAAGCAGATTTGCTATTTCTTTGCTTATGAACACTATAATACTATATATAATTCTTGTAGAGCTATAAATATACCACTATAAAATATGAACTCTATGAGACTGAAATTATTTCTCACTGTTTTGGCAGTGCTACAAGCAAGGATGTTCCTATATTACTGTGGCTTCTTAATAGCACGTGCTGTGTCAAAATATCTTCTTTTTCTACCATTGTCTCTGTTGTAAATAAATTTCATTAATAGACATATTATAATTAACATTGTAGCATACAGTAGTAGTTTATGTTCTTACACAAGATGCTACCTATTTTATAGTCTGCTTCTCTTAAAAAGACCGGTCTTTATCTGTTTTGCTTAGGATTTCAGAAATTTAGTGACTAAATTGGACTTTATATAATCCCCTAGTTCCTCAGGGATAATAATTAATTTCATCACAAGCCCATCTCTCTGGTGCCGGTTACATTCACAAAATTAAAATGCCTCTTAGTCCATCTCAACACAGCTGCCAAATAATATAAATATTAGAGTAGCCTGTTTTGACTTTTGTATAATCATACATTTTTTTAAAAGTTAGTTTTATACTATTAAATTGATTAGTTGGCTACTCTTTCCATTAGAATTGCCCAGTTCTCATTAGTATCCATGCTATTTTCCTTTGAGACTAATTAGTTTTTCGCACAGTGAAGAGTACAAGAAATACAGTCTGTATGGGCAATATGGGAGATTCTGATAGCATGGAAAATGCAGTCAAGGTGCAGTTTTGGTGTATCTTTTTGAAGATATTTGACGTACTACAAGTGGGAAAGAAGCAGATAAACCTTCAACTATAACAGAATTCATTGTTAATTAACAAAAACCCCAAATTTTCCCAGCGGCTTGAGAAATAAAGCTTTAATGCCATTTTATGATTGTAAACTAAGAAAAAATAATATGGCTCTAGCATTTTGAAAGCTTTTCCTGCTTTTTCCATGTTTTTGCAGAAGTTCTTTGTGACATAAGCATTTGCTTGTTAGTTTAAGTTGTTGGTCTATGTTGTCTGCACATCTTCAGCCATGCTTGACCATAACATGATGTTCCCTCTTGGCCACACACAGGATGGTGCTGAGGCACTAAATTGGTCTCTGACCACTGCGGGATCTTGCTGAACCTTTTATTGATTTATTTAATGTATCTTTGTACCTTGTTTTTATTTTCCTTTTTTTTGTATCCTGAGAATCAACATCACAGTTAGACTAATACAAACCTCTTTCTTATATTCTCCAATCAGTGTAAATGTAAATGTATAGTCATTGTTTATGTGAATGCCAAAACTTGGCTGCATGCTCTGAAGATAGGCAATGCCCCTTTCTCTCACCTGTGTTGGATAGAAAACAAATACTGATGACAGTCCTGATCTCTGTCAAGAAATATGCCAAACACTCTTTGTCCAAAAGCCTGACACATAGTACAAGCTGTCATAGCACTTTTGAAATTACATGAGATAAATTTATAACCTTGAACAAGGTTACCAATTAGGTCAGGAGACATGAAAAAGCCATTATGGGCTTTTAATGTATTTTTGGTAGTATTTATGTTCCTAACTGACTGCAGCAAAGGCCAAAGTTTAAATAAAGTCTTAGACAGAGTTCAGTCTGGAGTCATCACAGAACACCATATTACACAGAAGGATGTTGCCAAGTCCTGGTAATCACTTTAGCACAAAACTGACACTAGAGTTTGACAGGCTCTTTTTCTTATAGTTTCTAACTTTTAATTGCATGTGTTATTTATCAAAATTATAAATCACAAATTAAATTACTTTTCCCCTGTTTTTTCAGTTTCAAAACCAAGTAGAATGGATATTCTGTTATTCCTGTTAGAAGGGGTTCTTTAATTCAAATGTTTTGCATTTCCAGTATTTCTTTAAATACATATTAGAAAGCACCTAACACTGGAAAAAAATGTTTTGAACTGTGCTGAAGGGAATTAATTTGTTTTATAAACACTGTTTCAGCTAGATCTTCATGAACCATGTTTCGTGAAAATATATTAAAAACTTGAATTTCACAGTCTTAGAATGCTCAGCATAGATTATTCCAAGAAAATTGACTCACAAAACCTCTTATATTCTGTGAGTGTTGGGCATACTAGGATACTGGAAACAATTTAAAAAATGGCAGAAAATATTTTACAATGCTTTAAAAGAATTTAGCCTACTGGATGTAAGACTGATAAGGCTTACTTTCTTGCAGAAGACAATCTGACATTCCATTTTTCTCAGTCAAGCATTCCAATTGAGAGTAGCTTGACAATATTCTTAACCCGTACTCCTTAAGTGTTTGCCTGCAGTAAATTTTAAAAGCAAAAATCTGTAGCAAAATATCAAATTTAAGTATTTTATGTTTTTCTATGGTCACTGCTGAAGACAGTGATTGATTTAGCACGATGTGATAATTTATAGATTCCCATTAATGCGAATGAAATAGCTAGAGCTTTAACAGGTATTTATTCTTCTAGTACATTGCAGGTATTGTTTGTAGAATGCAATAGTTGTAGACATTCCTAAGAGAAGAGATCTTGTATGTCCCAGATAGACTTAAGTTTTAGACCATGTTCCATTCAGAAAGCGGCTCAAATCAAAGTGCTGTTAGAAGCATCTACACAAGTGTTCTGAGTTTGCCAATCTTGATGTAACAGAAGTGGTGGGAGTAGAACAAACGGAATTTGTATATGGGTATTAATTCTCCTTTTTTAGCTTCCTGTTTAATTTGTTTTGTTTTTGGTAGATTACTGTTGCATACAAAAGAGGAAATGAGAATCCTACAAGATATAAAACAAACAAGGATTTTAAAAAAGAGATTAAGTAGTTCATAAGATTTAAGAACTGCTCAAACAGACGTCAGTTTATATCTCAAATGAGAAAAGTCTCAGATTTATATCGATCTATGACAAAGAATTTTCTTTTTTACATGTACCTTTGTTGGCTCCTAGAGAGTCAGAAAACCATCTACAGAATTTTTCCGCCTTTTTACTCACCCTGCCATTCTCCAATAAACACAATGACCCTTACATCAAAATGTACTCCAATTTTTTCTTCTCAGTCAATTTGCCAAAATTCAAAGAGATATCATGGAATATCTTGGACCGAATAGCTCTGTGATCTCTCTTGTACACTGTTGACACAAAAGACTACATAACATCAAGTTCATTTGTTGAATTATGTTTAATTCAACCTTTTTTTCTGGGAGTTAGCTCTGTTCTGAGAACTTTTGCCTGATCCATCTAGCAGCCAGGGGTAGGCAGTCAGGGGTTAGAACTTAGAATAACAAGCCAAAGCAATGTCTGATCAGTCAGAGCTTCACAGTTCCTTTCCTTTTTGCCATATCCAGTGTCAGACAAGCAGAAGATTTTGGATACAATAATGGAGATCAGCAGGAGACACATTCCCTCCATGGAGACCTTGAACAGCTGTAATGAGAGAGACTGAAGATTTGAGAGTCCGGTGAACATGCTGCTACAGGATCTGGAGACAACAGAACAATGTGGACACCAGCAGCTGTTCTAAGTTTCTCAGCCACATTTTATTCCTTGCATCCCTAATCCCAGAATACAGCTGTCAGACCCCACCGACAAATCATTCCTTTAGGTACTGACTGTTCCAAACCAAGCTAAGTGAGGGCTCAAAGTAGCTGTGGTAGAGCTAATTTTCTTGCCACTTGTGCTAAAGCTAGGTTTGCACCTAAGCAAGTTAGGATTTTTCATGTAGATGCATTGGCTTTGTTGGACATATGTTACTGTTACTTAAAAATACATTTCCGTAATAAAAATGGGGATAACAGAGATTGCATGGGGATTTACAGGTCTTTATAACACCTGGCCTTTATAACATCTGCCATTCAAACCCATCTGTGTCAGAGACAGGCAGGACAATGGTCTCAAACTGGTTTAATCCAGAGAGTGAAGATGAAAATTCCAGTGCAGCTGGTATCTTTGATAATGGTGCCAGTGAGTCCTCCCCAGTGGCCCTGTAGGGCTTGCAGGCCTGCAGGATGGTAGCACTTTTTTGCACAACATGTTGGGTGAGGGATGGTCTTATTGCCTGGATATGAACCAGCAATGTAGATATGAGCACAGCCCAAAAACCTAACTGCAGAACCTAACTGCAGCCTGGGCTGCCTGAAAAGCAGGGTGCGCAGCAGGCTAATGGAGGGGATTCTGCCTCTCTGCTCTGCTCTCATGACACCCACACGTGGAACACTGCATCCAGCTCTGGGGTCCTCAAAACAAGAAAAATTTGGACCTCTTGGAGGAAGTTCAGAGGAGAACCATGAAAATGATCAGAAGGCTGGGGCACCTCTCCAAGGAGGAAGAACTGAGAGAGCTGAGGTTGTTCTAAAGAAGAGGTGGTAGTATTAGAAAAAGTGGTAGTAGTTTTAGAGTAAAAAAATGTTAGATTCAGATTAGACATAAGGAAGCAACTGTTTACGAGGAGAGTGCTGAAACACTGGCACAGGTTGCCCAGAGAGCTGGGAGGTGCCCCAAGCCCGGCAACATTCATAGTCAGACTGGACTACGCTCTGAGCAACCTGATCTACTTGAAGGCGTCACTGCAGGGGGGTTGAAGGGCACTTCCAACCCAAATCAGTCTCTGGTTTGATTATTGATTCTGTAACTGTATGCAAAGTTCTTAGAGCCATTTAGCTGTAGCCAGGGCTAAGATGACTTTGGAAGATTTTAACATCATTTTAATACAGAAAATTAACAATTTTGAGTGGTTTTGAATATTTCCAAGCCCACTTCCACTTTTTTCTTTTGATTAGGTGAGATGTGAGGAGGGAGTTGCTGTCCGTCCTCAGGGGCAGGTTATTCATATTTTTTACCTGCAAAATTACCGACTGCATTCTGTGTGCCTGGTCTCACAGACCAAATTAAATGGGGACCCTAGCCTCACTCTAAATGCACAGTTCCTAGATGCCACAGTTATCTATAAACTTATTGCTGATCTGTTTTACCCACTTGTTT
>VXBU01000456.1:0-15165 GCA_013400315.1 Bombycilla garrulus | reverse complement strand
CTGTACAGGGGGGTTGGAGATCTGTACAGGGGGGTCTGAGATACAAGATGGAGGATTTTTACACGTGGCATGTTATCTTGTGTTCTTCTTCATCACCTCCATCTTCTTGGTGATGCTGGCACTTTTGGATTGGTTTGACACAGATCTGGACATGGTGATGTGAGGGGCATAGATTGGTACTTAACTGTAAACATTTAATACGTAGTTTTTAGTATAAAAGATTACAGCTCACCCGGGGCGGGCACAGTGTGTCTCTGGACGCGTTCTGTGTCAACCCTGGCAGAGCAGAGAAATCTCTCTTTGATAAGGACTTAATAAACTGCCTTGAGAACACGAACAAACGATTCCAGACTACTCCTTCAACAGCACGGGCCAGAAACCTGGACTTTCCTACATATTGCGAGGTCTCCTGGGGTTAAGGAGATCCCAGCAGTTGTGGCATCCCAGACTGGGCACAAGACCACAACAAGTGGTCTTTAAGGTCCCTTCAACACAGGCCATTCTGTGACATTTTGGAAATTCTTTAAAACATTGCTTGAGTCATTGCATTGATAATTTAGATCAGGATTTCATTGTGTTGATGATTTATGTCAGGGTTTTCAACCAGAAAGTTCATTTCAAAAGAAGAGGAGGATTTTGGGAATGTTAGTATAGGGTTGTGGAAATGGAATACCAGCATTAAAAAGGTGAACATATTTGTGTCCTATATAGCATAATTTCTTTCACACTGAGAAAGCAAATTGCAAACCATGCTTACACCTAAAGACTGAATCAATTAAAAAATGCAATTAAACACTGAAATAAGAGCTGTCACCTGGTTAGTTCTATCATATTTAATCTTTAGTTGAAGGTATAAAATATGCTTTTCTTTGTGGAAAAAGTCCAAGACCATGGCTCAAAAAGGCAACTCTTTAATTAGATTTAAAATGGGTGGACATAATACACTATAATGGCTTAGACAAGATTCGCATAGGTAGCAGAAGTATTTACAGGTCATAGAGATGAAAAGGAATGAAAGAAATTTTACTTTAAATAAACCTGAAATACTACCTGAAATAGTTGGCTGCTTAACTATTAATGTTTTGAAAGTGTTAGATGAAATATAAAATTTTATATCATGGACCCTAGATGCTGAACCAATATCAACTCCTTTGGTTGTGTTACAACAGTTTTTGCTTTTTTTATATCAGTTTCCATCGTATGGAAGAGTTGATTCTTGACAGACATTTGCCTAACAACTGATAGAAGATTTTTATCTTCATTTCATAATGATATGAAGAATTCTGTAATAATTCTACTCTTTGTTACAACTGCCACGCGTGGTTTCATGCACTACATCAACACTGTTACACTGAAATAGATGCTATCAAATATTAAGAAGTTTCTAACCAAGATACAGAATATTTAGTATAAAATAAAAAAAATAAAAAAGTTTAATTTGCTTTTAGAGTTCAGGTGAATCATAAATCATCTAAATATATCTGAAATCTCAAAGGTGTCAAAATCCATTTCCTTTTAAGATCTTCTATTGTTTTGTAGACTCATGAGATCTCAACATTTAATTGCTTTACCTGACTTTTACATTTTCCCTTGCATTGATCTCTAAAATGCAGCTGCTTCTTTCACTAGATGATTCTACAGAAAGCAGGTAAGTGTGCTCAACTGGATAATAAGAAAAAATCAAAATGAATGCTATTGTGGTAGTAAATGAAGGGTTGTTAAATAAAAAAACAAAATAAAACAAAACAAAACATAAAACAAAACAGACCAGAAACTAAAACAACAAAACCCATAACAAATCCAAAAAGAAACAAAACAACACACAAGCATAAAATAACCAAATTAACAATATTGAAGGTTTTTTCCACTTGGGACTTTTTTCAAACTAAGAGCACTTGTATACATTTTAAAGGCCCCTCATTTGAAAAAGCAACTCCAAATCAGTTGGATTTTATAGTCAATAAGTGCCAACAGAAGAAATAAACTTGTTGGACTACACAGTGAAATATTACAAAGCTGAATACAATGTTACAGGAAAAAAACCCTTGTTCTTCAGATTAAGGAGTTTGAATTTGAATGGGTTTAGTAATGGGCAGGTCTTTCAAAGTTTAACTTTTGCATATCTTCTGTTACTAAAGAAGTAGTCATCATTATGCAATGTATTTTGGAAACTGTTGAATGATTTTTTCTCAGTTCTTTATCTGCTTAAGAATATAAATTCATACTAATAACCGTTAAATCTTGCTCTTTTCTCCATGTTGCCTTCAGGAGCAGCTCAGCAGAAACATGCATTTTTATAAATGTTTTTCTCTCTTTCGTTTCTAGAGAAGAAAATGAGAAACAAAGAAGCTCTGAAATTACTTTGTACCAACTGCAGCAATACCAAAAAATATTTGTAATCTAAATTTCTTTCTTCTATGCGTGAAAAAAAAAAGTTAATAGAAACTCCCTGTAGCTAAGAGCAGACTAAGCACTGAATCTTAAACAGCCATACCTCTTTGTAGAATGTAGAGGGTTTTTTTAGTCCATGAAGTTAGCAGTACTGTACCTGTCACCCACTGTCTCCCATATGCAATGTCTTAAACTGGTACCATATGCAGAGATGTCAAAATGAACTTACAGTAACAAATGGTGATTAATTTCTCTCTAAATGAAGAAAAAACAAAAAAAATTCCTAAAAAACCCCAAGCTGGGGAGTACAAAAAGCAAACCCTGAATTGCCCTCCTTGTGCATGAGCTGTGCTTTCCCAGAGTTGCATTTCTTGGGCAGCAGACAGCCACCATGTGATGCTGATGTCCACAGTCCTTCTGAGAACTCAGTGGCTGAGCAGGGAAATGTGTTGACTTCCTCTGCATCTTCACGTTTCGAGGTTGTTCTAAGGAAGCAAATCTTTGCCTCTGTCCAGACAAGTGATAAACAAATTAACATAAAAACAACATGATAGTTAAATTTTCCTCTTTTTCTCCTGGTTACAAGTTCTCCATTCTCTTTTGAAAGACAGGTGGGATGTTAAAGGCTCCAAGTAAGTCAAAGTCAGTTTTTGTCACCATGCTATGCTGTAAAGCAGTATCAGGCTTCCTAAATCTCTGGAGTACCTTCAACTATTTGTGAGCCATGTGTCCCATTAGATCACCCCCTGAGTAACCCCCTAAGATGCAAAAGTGGCATCCAGTTGGCTCCAGAAAAATGGTGAAAATTGAATTATGTTATATATAGTATTNTGAAGTTGAGCCAAATATATATAATATGTGTGTGTGTGTGTGTGTGTGTGTGTGTGTGTGTGTGTGTGTGTGTGTGTGTGTATCTCCCAAACAAAGACTGTCTCAGGCTTCAGAATCTGCTATGGAAGGGAACTACCAGTTACAGTTTATAAAATGTCTTTGAAGTGTTTTATGAGTAGATTTAATCTAACACCAGTCAGACTTTGCGAAGTGTAATGCTTACACAGTATACTACAAAGTTTATATCACTAATGGAAATTTGACCTGTTTCACAACAGCCACAATCAGTGACTGTAATCCTCCTTTGGGGTTCCCTTTGGCTTTGCTTCATGAATGAATCTGATGGATAAACTTACAAGTCTAACTAGGAAAGGCTTATTGCTATGAGAGGTGAGCTATATGGTACCAGAACAACATCTGCATTTATCAGAACAGAAGAATTTATTGTTAATAGTTTCCTTACTGTGAACTCACCAAGAAAAATGAAAGTTTAAAAACACTACAGCGTAATCGTTTTCTGGTAAAGAGAAACAAATATGGTACATAACCTAGTAAAACAGAAGAAGAAGTCATTAAATAATTTCATGGTTGTTGCCGCATTTAGAGATGGAATTAATTGTTTTTCTAAGAAAGTAAATAAAATCATAATGAGCAATATTTTCATCTAACTGCACCTCATGTGTTGCTTATGACATACTTGAAAGGAGATCCTGAAATTTAACAATGCGTTTTTTTCTAAATAAATGACACGATAGATTTAACAAACTTCTTATCCTGTGATATAGTATGAACACCTCAAAATTCTCTGCATTTTGTTACAGTACAGAGTGTGACATCACTATGTTGAAAATTTTTTAACAATTTGGAATATTTTTATTTCTTTCCCCTTGGTGAAATATTTTTACTCTTTATTTTTTTTTATTTTATTTCATTGCTCTTTTCCATAGAGCAGTAGAGATGAGTTTTTCCCAGACAAAGGAATCTCAGGATTGGAAAGGCACTTAGGAAGTGAACAAAAGTTTTCTTTTATCTTTATAATAAATTATAATAAATGGATAAGTGATTTTGTCTTTTGGAGTCTAGCAATTATCAACAGGGACAAGTAGGCTTGTAGGTCGTTTGTAGGACCATCTATGTCAAATGAAAAATTTCAGAAGAGAATGCATCCACACTGCCAATGAAGAAGTCCAAGTGATCCAGTTGCAACACTGGATGGCTCTGTCATTATCCACAGAATTTCAGTGAATTGACCTCCTGGCTCTGTTTTGAACCTGTAAAATATATCACAAATATCACAGTATACCACAGATATCGCAGTATATCACAGATAATCTCTTCCAAGTGATAAAGCAACACCAACACTGGCTTTCTTACCATTTGACACTTGACTTCAGCACCAGTGAGCAAGAGCTTGTTCCTATTTCATCTAGTGATGTAGCTACAATGAGAGACTTAGAGCTGCCGAAAGGTAAGCAGGCAGCATCTTGATTTTCACCTAAGCTTGGTGTTAGCCCTAAGCTTGTACAAGTTTGCTCCTGCATCTTTTTTTATACCACTTAGGGATGTATGGGTGAGAAGTGCTGTTCAAGTGCTAAATGTTGGCTAATTACTAATGTTACAAATATTTCAAAGATTGCTTGCTTGGGGTGCTCAGTGTGAACATTACAAATAATGAGAGATGAGCGGGAAATGACATGGATTAGTTCCTGTTGAACTATGTATTGTGGTACAGAAAATGTTTCTTTTTCCCCTCCTAAAAACCTAATAGATCTGTGTTAGTGTTTATCATCCTATAATTGTAAGCACTTTCAAAATAAAAATAGTTGTTCTCTTTGGATTGTTGTGTAAGTGTGCATTTAGAAAGGGTCTAATGTGAAATTGTGATAATGGACAAAAGTAGAAGAAAACCTAAGGGTTACGTATTACCTTCGAGAGCCTGAGCTTCCTAAGTGCAAATTAACATAACTAACGCTAACATGAGTTATACATACACTGCGCAAAGACTAGCAGCTCAACTACAGAATGCTACTATGCAAACATAATTAATGATATGCAATGTTCTTGTGTATTGAATTGGGACTGAAATCCAGATGGAAAAGAGTAGGAAAGTTTGAAATATGTCTTTTAACAAAGTTGCAGTTCTGCATTTGTCTGAAGAAAGACCCAATAGTAAGGGAAGAGAAGCTTATAATGGAAGTAGCTATATGCACGTAGAAATAGTTTGCTGCAAAATTAAAAGTTAGAATTGTACTAAATATGTTTATATTACTGTTTTCTCCACTTTCTCTCTGGTTGTTTTTGTATATGTTATACAGTTTTTGTATGTAGTCTGATATGGAGCTTTTGCTTCTGAAGCTTTTGCTTCAGATAATATTTAAACAGTGACTTAAAGAGCAAGAAATGAAGGTGAAACATTGTAGAAATTAGGATAATTAGTGCTGCTGTTCAACGTCAGTGCATCCTAAAACATGACAATCTTTTGATCTATTAAGATCTTAGAACAAAATATTTTTTAAGAATATGAACACTTACAGAAAAAAAGGCCTGTTAAAGAAGGTCCATTTTGAGTTTGAAAAGGCTAAGTGAAGAAATAAATATAAATTCTCAGACAAAAGTATTAGGAAAAGTATAAGTATAAGGAAAGTCAGAAGGCAGGTTGGATATGCCAAAAATACAACCAAATAAAATAGAAGAACACATGCTGATTTTAAAGAAATAAATGTTTCCCTAGGGCAAGAGATTATTTTGTGCCAAATGGAAAAAAACTCTGTACTTCTTTTGTTACTGTGCTCTCTTCCCTGTAATTTTACATACTGAATTTAATGTTGTTAGACCTTGTGCTCTTGCCATAAGAAGTCTAATTGTGAATTAATGGGCATGCCTGTAAGCATTTTGCAGAGGAGTATGCATTGAAAGTCACAAATGTTTATTCTCATTACTTTCAGTATTTTATGATTGTAGGAAACTGGATCTTACACCCCCACCAAAACCAGCCTGTGTATTTGAATACTCTATTCCATATTCAATACTGCTTAAGAGTGACGCCAGGGAAGAGCTAGTTCTCAAAAGCTGTAAAGGCAGTATTTCTATCTTCAGAAGTGAATGTTAGTAAAATTGGGAACTTTTACATGTAGAGAAAGACTGTAGAGCCAGAAGAACAAGCTTGGCCTTATTTGTCCTCCTGACAGCTGCTGTCAATTCATGAGAAGCACAGTGTGCCGACTGCAGTCATGGAGAGCAGTGGTGTCACTAGGACCAAGCCAGCTCCCCCCTGGCCTTGTCACACAGGCAGTCCATCACTTTCTGCAGTGAAAGCAGATAGCCTGCTTGAAATTCCAAGAAGAAGGGAAATATCAGCCCCAATCTCACTCTTTTTCTTATTTTTTTTTCCTTCCTTGAAAGAGGGTTTATGGATAGGAGATGAGCACAGGCTATACTACATTTACAGCTATAAGCTCACTTTTCCCAGATGTTAGTAATCCTGGTGTATCCTGAAAGGGAACTCAGAAGTTTGTGACATCTGAGGCACTTCATAAACATACTTCACAGTCCTTGCTGCATAAGAAGGAAAATTTGAATTCTTGTCAATCTTTATTAATAGATCTGTTTCTGTAGGAAAAGATGAACCTGAAAATCTTCCATCAGTCCTTCTGGTTTTCAGTACTTTTGATTTCAGTCCTTGAACTGTGAATGAAAAGTGACAGGAGTTGCCATACAGGTGTTTGTAGGGACACATTCCAGATACTTCATTCTTAATTTCCCTTCCTTTACTGTGCTTCCTCTTGTTTAAAGTTTTTTGGGCAGGTGAAGAGGGAGGAGGAGTGATTGGCTAAGGAGACAAGGATATACCACATCTTAGGTCAGTACAAATCTTTATTAAAGGAAATTGTTACATAGCTGCTGTAACTACAGCTTTCACTCCAGTGATACGGACAATTCCATATTAGTTAACATAAAGCTGTTATTCCAGCCTTTCCTGCACTTCAAATTGTATTCTTTCTCCCAAGACTAATACACATCTTTATATTTCCATACTAGAGACTCATATGTTTTGTTTCAGCTCCTCTTTTTCCCTAATATTTTTTTTTTTACAAATGTGACATCTAATTTTCATTTGAAATATGTTGCTCTTTTCCCTAACTTTTTTTTTTTTTTTGACATTGGAAAATTTCTGCTGTATTGTGCTGCTTCAATATTTCTTACATCATGGTTTACTCATCTTAAACATGGTCCACAGAGCTGTGGCTGGGTTTTCTGTCTTGGTTTTTGTCATCAGTTCACCACCACTAGAGGCTGCAAAGAGCATGTTCTTTATTATGGAACTGCTTGCTCTTTGCCATGTGACTTCTATAAGCATGGCTTTTTGACATCATTTAACTTCAGAAATACATATTTACTTGTTGTGCACCCCATTCTCTTGTGTTATAAAGATGACTTTTTGCACAACAAGTGCTTCATGGTACCTTTTCTCTTGCATTTTCACATAATTTTCTGTTATAGACAATTGATGAGCTGAAACATACTTTATACTTTTAGCTGTAGTGTCTTAGACTTGGCATGAGGAATAAAGAAATTAATATTTATGATACTAAAAAGCCAATTCTGAGCAGTGCATTCAGAAATGTAATTTGGTCCAGTACATTTACTAGGGAATGGCTGGGGGCTAAAGAATTGTGATGTGAAAATTTAATTTGAAGACATTGATAGAGGTGTGTTTAATCTCTGTCTAACTGCAAAGCTTTCTCACATAAAGATTGTTTTGATTTTATTAGGCTGATCATGACAACAACTGAGGTCAGCAGAGGTAGCAAATGAATGTTTACAGCCAGAGAGTGTGATCGAATTTCTTTCCCAAGGAGCACTGGAAATACAGTCTGCAGGCCAATCATCTTGATTGGTGCAGGCATTCTTCTAAGCACAAGAGAAATTTTGACATACTAGGGGCTAGAGGCAAAGTAGGGAGATGATTAGAAGGTAAATAGTCTTTGGATAAGATCAGGCAATTTCTTTTGAATTGGTCTTGAAATCAAATGTTCCTCTGGACATATAAAATTAATTTCATCTTGAAATAGCACTGAATCCAGGTAAGCAGCTGAAAAGTATAATGAAAACTCTTTCTTTTACTTTGGTTGTGTTGTCCCTGTTTTAAAAGATACTTGATCTATGGATGAAATAGCATAATATAGATTCAGTAGTCTCTCTAAGTGCAGAATTTTCTGCCTTATGTGTAGGAGTGGCTTAAGGCAAAAAAAAAAATATAATCTATCCATGGCTCAAACCCACACTAATTTTGTTCATTAGAAGGCAGGTTTACAAAATCTATAGAGCCACCCAAAGCAAATTCCTAGAGCTGTATTAGAGGCGCGCAGAAGCGCTTTCCCTGACAGTATCAGAGTTTTTCAGAGCTGCCCCTGAAGGGCAGCCACCTGTGGGCACGTGTGAGAGAATGTTTAAACTGCTGCCATTCCTGTGCCAGATGGGCAAGCCCAGCCCTGTCTGGAAACTGGGTAGTTCAGCTGGCTTTCGGAAGGAGAATGTTTGTCATGGTCACAGTGTATCAGCAAACGTTCCATCACCGTGTAGTTACACAGCCTCTGCACAAGAGCTGGCTTCAAGCTGGCCAGCCTGAATAGGTGGAATAGAAGGATCTTCACCCCCATTTAACTACTATATAATAGTGGACCTATTCCTAAACAACTACATATAATAACTCTGAAAGGAGTGAAATAATGGAAATAAGAGTAAATATAAACACCTTGTAAAAGGAGAATTAACCATAGCTTTCCTGTTCTTTCATTTCCATATTCTTTGGCTAGAGATAACTTCTAATGTTTTTCTAAAACAATTTGCACATAAACTTTAAATGGTGGGCTATTACAGTCTGGTGCCTTCTGTGAGACAAACAGCTTGGTTCTTTATGAAGTTGGAGAAAGTGTTTTTTTCTCTTGGAAGTTAACTATCTATCTCCTGTCAAGACCATGATGCAACTTTGAGGAGATAAATTTTCTTGTCTCTTGGAGGTTCATGTGGTCCCTAGACAGATTCTAGACCATCACTCACAGTGCTATCAGGCTCAGACTTAGTATTACTGGTAAAAAGAAGTTTTGTACAATAAAATTTGTATTGTCACGAAGTAGTTGAAAAGGTTTGATCACTGATCATTTGGTAAAAGCTGCTTATTCATTCACTTTCTTTCCACCTCTTCTGTGTAGCTAAATAGTCTGTTATAGAGATAACACATCTCTACTCTTTTACTATATCACTTTGTCTTAGAGTTAATTTCCATATGTCACAGAACAATCCAGTGATTACTCATCATTATTTATATGTTGAGTTGTTGCATTACTTGCTACCACCCACATGTTGGAAATAGAAACACATTTGAGTACAGTTTAGGCCATGTTGTTAAGGGCTACCCACGCTTTCATTTGGAACTTTAAGAATCTGGAGATTTCAGAAGTAATTTTCTTGATTGCCTAGATTTTCTATAATGGTATTTTTCTCATACTCAGACTTACACCTCTGTCATCATGGTTTTTCTTTGAAGAAATTAAAAGTTATAGAATTGTAGAGGCTATTAGAGAAGACCTCCTCACTTAAAGCTAAGTACATATCTTTCTAAGTGGTTTGATTTTTATATCATATACACCACAGTAGATATTTGTACCATATATACCAAGGCAGATATCTTACCAGTGGGAGCTGGATTTATGAAGCAATAGTATATCAGCTTGTAGTTGATAGTACTCTCTGCTTTCAGTGGAATAGTAAGAGTCCAGAACCTGTGGATTTGTTCTCACTTTCTGTTCCTTTGGTGTCATCTATTCCTTCTCTCTGTTTTGCTTTTTTTGCTAGCAGACAGGGAATCCTTGCATAGTGGGTGGAAGCACTTCCTGAAGTTTTTCCTCCTTCCTTTGACTCCAGCTGAGAGGAAGTGTTGCTGTCAGGTAGATTCTCTACTCACCAGCTATTATGGAACAGGAAATAACCACACGCTATTTCTTTGATAGGCACACAAATAGAGGGGAAGATTTTTGAACTGGTAGATTAGCATATGAATAACAAGTAAGGGTATAATTTTGTTCTACAAGTAATGTTCTTAATGCTTCTGCCTCATTTCTGTCTTGAGGTTGTTTATACACAAATCCCGGAAAATAAGTATATCAGATTCTGAGGCTGTACCTAATAAAACCGCAACTTGATGGCCATCATTGCTGTCAATTACCTGCTGGCCATCGCACAATGCTAAACATGTGACAGATAAACCAAGAGAATGCTGAAGTCTTTCTGTACAGTGTATTGACATAGACTGTGAGCTATACTTACGATGAAGACTTTTCTGTGTTGTGGTTGTTAGATTCAAAGTAGTGCTGATTCAGATCAGTTTTCAAATCTTCATGGGCTCATTAGATCACTTTAGGATTAGTATTGAAGAGAAAGATATTTTGACAGTGTTTCTTGACAAATTGTCCCTCTTTATTTTGAGGCACATTCCTCAGTTTTAGAGCTCTGATTCCTATTTTTCACTTTTAACTGATTAAAAGTACCTACCCAGGAACTGAGAAGTGATTAGGGACAGGACTTCGTGGTGGACTTCACATTGTCAGGTGTACAGTTGGACTCAGTGATACTATGTCCCTTCCAACCTAAATGATTCTCTCATTTTGTGATTCTAGGTTTTCATTTGGCTACTTCCATTTTCTTTGTAAACTGGTTGAGCATCATAACTTGTTGATCCTAAACTCTGAATATGTATGTATTCTTTCCTAATAATCAATGACTAAGGTGAGTTTCCTGCCACCTGAATAAAATATCAAGTGTTATACTGGGCTGCCTAGGATTATTTACGAGAACTAATGCTCCCATGGTACTGTGGTTTTAAGTTTTAAGAGAAGTCACTGGCAACTGAAACTTCCATTGTTTTTTAACTTTTTAACTTTAACTATTTAAATTTGGGTTTTGTTGAATTTTCTTTTAAAAATGCTGGTTTGTGCAATCTATTGAACAGCAATGAGAAAACTGATTCAACATAAAACTTGAACATCTGCCTGACAGTAAGCATTCAGTAATTCCAGTGATTACAATTAAAGGGTTCACATCTTTAAAATTAAACACATTTAAAGTACTCCTCTGAGTGGTACAGGTTTTAAACTGATGACACTCAGCTACCAAAAATATAACAATAGGCCTAGAGATCCTTATAATTAACTTTTTGAAACAAATTACTTAAGTCTATGATTGCCAAGGCAATGTAATTTCCTAGACTGTGTTTCTAGTCTTCTTCCCTTCAGTAAAGTAAAATCAGCATTAGATTTCCCTAGATTTCTCGTGACAACCTTGTAGTGTTTGTGCTTTTTTATGTCCACTTTCTGACCTTACAGTGTTCAGGTGCTGCCTACTTTTCTTTCTATAAAAAGCCATAAGGAATTTAATTAACTTATTTAAATGTGCTTGTTAGAAAGGCTTCCTGCTTGTTGCCAAAAACAGGTAATCATTCAGGCTTTACCCTCCAAGCTGTCATGCAGGGCATCCTACAGTTGCAGAAACAAGTGAGGACTTCAATTAGAATCATTAATGTATGCCATATGCTACTATTACTTGGAATGGCAAATTTTTGGCATAGGGTGCTCTGGTTTTGCTCTTTAATGTCAGTTTCCCCTCCCCACATAGCCCCAGATCCCAGGATGTCTGAAGACATTCTTACCCGTGTGATACTTACAGATAAAAATATGGAAGAAATAGGACATAAGTCAGATTCACGGAAAATTGTTGTATTTTAAAAGTGTATGTGCTTATTCCAGGTGTGTCATAGTTTTGTGTACTTGAGCTAAATACAATTTTCAGCTCAATGCAATTCTCTGTCTTTCACATTTTTTAATTTAGGATGCTACTCAAACTGCAATAATCCATGTCTGTAGAAATATTATTTAGGAATGTCTATTATTTTTTAGTACCTAAACAAACAATTATCTAGTTTCAGATCACTGCTTATTACAGCAAGTTTTCTCATTTGCAATTAGTGATCATAGAATAACCTTACAGAAGTCTATATCTAGATATAAGAATGTGCTACCCTTCTCAGCTACCTGAATAATTAATTCTCTGCCATTTGCTTTTTCTGGAGTGTGTTGGGCATGGCTGGAAACTGCAGAGATGAGCTCCAGAAACATCTGTTTATTTTCACTGGCTCCACTTACTTAAAATGGGTTGGTGATTCCTCATAAAATCTTGCTTTCTGTTTGCCTTTCAATCGTGAAATATGTGCAGGCAGAAAGGCAGGTTGAGAATTCTCAGCCCATGAGAGTCACTTTAACAAACGGTCTCTTGAGTGTTGTCTTGCAGCTTGGAAGGCTGCAAATGTTACAAGCCTGATGAATGTTCTGATGAAATTTGATGACTACTTCTTAGTAAATGAAATCAGGTATTGACCTTGATCATCAAATGTGATTATTGGTGCCAAATTCATACACCTTCACCATATAAACCTGAAATCTTGCTTTATTTTTTTTCTTAAACTTTTGTCACTGAAAAGGGAATCAGAGGGTGAGTAATGTAGAGAGGGAAACAATTTTTTTTTCTTACTTCAAATAAAGCACCTAAAGGTACAATTATGTGCAATTATGAAAACTAAGCTCTACATAGCATGTATAAAAGTGATAAAAGGTCTGTATGTAGCTATACCAAGAAAAGCCCACACAAACAATTAGATGTCAATCTGCCTTTCCATGAAGAGTTCCTGATATACAATCTCCTATTTTCCTCTTTTTCCCCAAATAGCCTTGGCTTAAGGTTGAAAGCATGCACAGAGTAGACAATTTTGTTTTGCTCTGGATGGTGATTTTCAGGTAATTTGCACACTGTAGTGTTGATTAATATATTTAACAACACCAACCAACAGAATTTTACAATGAAACCATGTTTTGGAAATTAAGAAAGAGGCTTCATCAAGAAATTAGTCATAGTCAGAGTCTGGAAGGAAAAAATACGCATCAAAAGTGTTCTGAAATTCAGGTGCTTTCAGTGTAACTTAAAACCCCTTCTACAAACTCACAGCAGGGCAAACATCATAATGTAAATAATTAATTTGGTTGAAAATAAAACTGCTACTAAATTGTTTTAAATCAGCTTGAAAAAATCAGTCTTGAAATAATCTGAAAGTCACTGTGAAACTCTTCTGATGTCTCTAAACTCCTTTAGCCTGATGTGTAGAAGACACAAATATTACACTCTCCAGACTAATAAGGGTTTCTTTACAGAGTCTACATAGCCAGAAATAATTTGTGCAGTTTGATTCAAATTACAGTAATTTTCACAGTTCAGTTGATTTTATGCATAGACAAAGATCCTGATCAAAATGGAATATCTTTCCTGTCTTACTTGGCAATGGCTTGACTTGTTGCTCCTTGCTTGCTTTTTTTCTCACCGTTTTACAATGTCTACTGCAGTTACAGCTTTTAACTCTTTCTCTTGATGTTTGTCTTCCTTATGATTGTCTTCTGTGTACATTTCATTTTTGTGTTTCTCTTTAATTTTAAATTCCTTTTCTTTTTTTTATTTTTGTAAAAGCTGGTTTTCTTGAGGGCATGTATTCCTTTAGATTGCTGCAACTTGGAAGATCTTCGAGCTTCATCACCGAAATTGTCTTGAAATGCACCATAACCTTCCATTCTTTTTGTCTTCCTAATTTTCCTTTTTCTCCTCACGCTCCTTTTCATCATCAGATACTATATCTGGAGGCTTATACGAGTGGTCATGAGGTGATGCAAGCTCAGTGGTGCTCTTCAATCCAGGGTATTTTGCTGGACAGATTTCTTCAGAGCTGGGAGTATGAGCAAGATTACCACTGTGTTCTACCTTACAGTGTTCACTAGGGCTGCTAGTGGGAAGCAGGAAGCACTAGGTCATTCTGATTTCCTGATTTCAATGTGAAATCTTCTGCTACCTGTCAATGATGCCGTTGGGGTCTCTCTCAATGGCACAGCAGCTCCCTCTCAGCCTCACGTGCAGGGCTTTGCCTCACAGCCCTTTCCACCTCCACCACCTGGCCACAAGGATGGTGAAGGGCACTGAGGCGAGGCCTTGTGAGGAGTGGCTGAGGTCACTTGCTCTGTTCAGCCTGGAAAAGACTGAGGTGAGACCCCCACTGCAGTTACAACTTCCTTGTGAGGGGAAGAGGAGGAGTAGGCACTGATCTCTTCTCTGTGGTGACAGTGACAGGACCTGATGAAATGGATGGAAGCTAGGTCAGAAGTTTAGATTGGATATGAGGAAAAGTTCTTCATCCAGAGGGTGATTGGACTTTGAACAGGCTCCCCAGGGAAGTGGTCACAGCACAGCCTGACAGAGTTCAAGAGGCATTTGGACAGTGCTCTTAGGTACATAGTGTGACTCCTGGGGATTACCTAATGCAGGGCCAGGAGCTGGGCTTGATGATCCTTCTGGATCCCTTCCAACTCAGCATATTCTGTGATTCTGTGATAATTTCTGCCAATCTTTATTTTCTCTTTGCTTGCTAGACACCTATTCAAACTGTGTGTAATAAGCCCACTGAATGTGCAGATGATACTTTCTAAATGTTTTGTAATAGCTTGAAAGCATCATCAACTGAAGGGCAATTTACAGTAATTTTGTGTAGCAGCAGGAAGGAAACCTTCTTTGTGTGCAATCCACAGAGACAGGTTCTCGACAGGTCTGACTTCTTTCATTTAAAGCAGAATACATCCTGCAGAGAAAATTCTGAACACGTTAATCATTGCTTCTGACAAAAATTTTTAAAGTACGTTAAACATTGGAAATTAACATTTTCCCATCAGTCTTCCAAAGTCACTGCTTTTTTAGAAAGAACAGATTGTGGTTCTCTATTAAAAAAAATCTGTAAAACCAAAATTCTGTTTACACAGATTGTTTGGTTGAGTTGGACACTGCCCTAGGTTACAATGTAAC
>VXBU01000430.1:0-15896 GCA_013400315.1 Bombycilla garrulus | reverse complement strand
TATTACTTGCATGTATTTTACTTTTTCCTATTAAATTGTATTTCTGACTTAGAGTCTCACTAATTTTGCTTTCAAACCAACACACCATTTAAAGCCCATCAACGTGAAATTAGCAAAACAGCAAAGTTTTCTTCAAGCTCATAAAGCTCAAGACACCAGTTCTATTAGATCTCCATCAGCCTTCTGTTACATATCAACCAGCCTTTCCTTCTTACAGATGTACATAATTTTTTTTCAGATTTGAAAGAACTGAACACTAACTAGCAAGTTTCTTTAGTAAGAACAATTTAAGCAAAAAAAAATTTCCTCTTTTATACACACAGAAAAAACATTAGTTTCTGGAGAAAATGACACTCTGAAGTATTATTTAAGTGCAAATTAAAGGGCAGTTGACAGAATTCCCAACCACATACATCTGTGTATGACTAAGGATATAAAACAAGATCTCATGTGACCTTTCAATCTTAGGCATAATGATTAGCCTATAATATTGCTAGTCTGCTCCCAGCTCTCCTGAAGTCTTATTAAAACACCCTTTTCAAGACACATTTCTCTGCCCCAACAGGCAAATTCCTCTCCTGCCAAGAAAAGCAAGCAGGAGGGAACTGTATGAAATACAGCGTATGTTGTATGACGCGCTAGGAAAGCCAAGCCATCAGCTTGCGGGCATGCTGTCACCAGGTGGAACAAACAGCAGAAAACACAGCCAGAAAAGGGGCCCATAACAAGCTGATAGAAGCTGCAAATGTAGAGGTAGCCAGTGTAGCCACCCAGGTTAGGGTAGGATACACCTGAGATATCCCAGGTAGGATAACCTGAGCAGGCTGCTGGTACCAGGCATATGGCAGCTTCTCCTCTCTCACTGCTGGCACAATACAGCAGTAAATGATGGTCTTGTTTCAACTCCACCATTCTTTGTATAAAGGATGGCAGTTTAATTCATTTTGCTTCAATCTTAAAAATACTTTCAAATCCACTGAAATGAAAGAGCAGGCTCATTTCATATATCAAGAAACTACAGTGGAATGATATTCTATGTGTTTTGAACTGGTTTGGTTGTGGGTGGGTTTTGGGGTTCTCTTTTTTTTTTTTTCTAGATCATCTCTCACTTTCCCCATTTTTGCATACCTCCTAGACCACTCAAGATTCCTTCTTTTCTCTCCCATTCTGTTACTTGAGCTCTGACTGCAGTAATTTGTGGCTTAACAGCTTAGTCCAACCCATCTTCCACTATTAATAGTTTCTAAATTACTTTGTTACAATAAAAGGAAGGTGAAGATCCCCAAACTGATTGAGCAACAACAGGTTTCTGGTTTTATCAAAAACCTACCCCCACTTATTTATTCCTGTTTTCTCCGTCCCACTTTTCTTTCTACCCTAATGCTTCCTATCCTCCTGGACCTTCACCCAAATGGAGGGAAAACAATCACACAACCTTAAAAAAAAATCATACTGCATCCAGAGACACATTTTAGTTGGCAGCACCTTGATCCGCATTTCTGTGTTACAGTGGTCATGAGTAAATATTCTAGTGGAATGTAAAATAACTGGTTTAGCTTTCCAATGCTGTTTCCTTTTCTTAGAAAAATGGTTTAAAAAAGTACTTGCTTTAGAAATCTTTAACCTTATTTTTCTAGATCCAAACTCCATTAAAGAAAAACTGGACAGAGATAACCCGCAGCACCTAGAAAAAGTTAAGGAAAAAAGCATCTCTTCCTCACTTGCAGTTAGCTACTAGCTGAAGTACATTACAGAGTACCCAGAATGATAATTTCAAAAATTGTTCCAAAGACTGCATTATCTGTAGTTCAGATTTTTAAAATAATCAGAAAAAGGTTTCAAAAATTATCATTCTGATTCCTCCTGAAGTTTTCCAATTAGAAAAAAAAATTTTAAAAAATGTATGAAAACTGTTTGGCATAAAGTCAGGATACATTTAATATTTGGAATCTGGCACTTAATTTTAACCAACATGCCCTCATTTCAAGAAAGGGTGCAAATATCTTCAAATAATAAAAATCATGTAAATAGACATAGCCAGTCCTACAAAAAAAGGTAATTGAAAAATGCTTTCTTTGACAAACCAACAATGCAGCTAGGTTTGCTTTAGGGCTGAAAAACAGTTGATGCCTACTCAACAATATTAATTTAAAAAGATGTTTATCAGCTGCAAACATAGCTCAGGAACAGGTGAGGGTAGAAATGGGGAAAGGAAGAAAAATTAGAGTAAGACTGGAGAGTCCCAGCATCACTAAGCTGCACTTTTCAGACAACCCTGCAGGAATGTAGAAGATTTAGTTTACCATGTCTCATTCAAGCTTCTTTTTTTTTTTTTTTACCAGAATTTTTTCTAATTCCTTTAAAAGACTGATATTACAAGCAATCACATTTACACCTCCTCCCTTACTACCATAACTAATCTTTCCACAGCACTCTGAACTAGTAAATAATGAAAGTGTAAAATAACTTGAATCCATTTGTATGAAAATTCTGTGGGTTTGAAATTCATTTTCTACGGATAAACAGCTGCAGAATTCACTCGCTCTTCGGCATCTAAATGAAAATCATACATTAGCATCTTCACAAAGATGATATATCAAAAATTACTTGTGCTATGTATGAAAATAATATCATTCATGTTCACCTTCTTCATACTGTTAGAAACACTGATATTAAAAAAAATTCTCATCTGATGGAACTCAGGAATGAAAACCTTAAATGGTAAGTTATTCAAGTTATTTGATTAATTGAGCACACAAATAATTAAACAAGTTCTAACTATTTTTGGAAACGAGCTTGTCACCATCAGATCAACACAAACACACAATTATATCCAAATGACTAGAAAGCTTAATGATAGAAAACATAAATGCACTAAGATTAAAGGGAATATTTAAAACCACAGATTCCGTGTCTGCTGTGGGGTTATCTCCCAAAATGTCACAGCTCATGTTAATCAAATCTTTTGCATTACTGCAGTTGCAGCACAAGAAGTCAGATAAATGGATTTGCTAAGAGAATCCCTTCATGAAGACTTCTGTCATGAGACTATCAAACTGTCTAACATAACAATTTCCAGTACTCAGGTTTAATCAAGCTAGACAAAAATGTTGGAGGCACTCCAACTGTTTTATGGCTTAGGACATCAAGGATCCTGAGAGAGCTTCCCAAGTGCTGTCAGATTCTACATCTCCCAGATTTGGAATACTAGCTTCCCTGATAGTCTCCTAATGACCACAGGAAATTCCACAACAGCAACTCCATGATTTCATCAGCAAAAGAAAAATGCAGCAGCACATCCAAAATGCCCTCCTTCAAAGACTCATGCATCGTAATGATTTTAAATGAAACATCAGCTTTTCAGTATTTAAATACATAGCACCATAATGATAATTTTTTACATTCCTGGCTGTTTTAGCCAGCAGGAGTGTTGCCTGATGGACATGCACAAATGCCTGCTGTTCACATGTGAGAAGACTTAGCTGTACAAAGATGACAAAGTGCTAACAAAACTGTAATATGAAGGTTAAAAAGAAGCTAAAAGAATCTTGATAAAGCCTATAGACCTTTTGAAAAAATTATTTTTAAAAGAAATCCTACTAGATGACACATTTCAGGATTTTAACATTTATTTTTTTGTATTTGAAAAAAAGAATTCCCTTTGTTTGGACTGAGATTATTTAAATAATCACTGCCTCAAACTTGCAATAAAAATACTAATCACCAACTATCGCATCAAAATGGTAAATTGAAATTGCTGCTTTATTCACTAATGTGTTTTCTTGTTCTCACAATACCAGTGACTATTTACAAGTTTCAATGTTTTACAGAGATGATTTATTTGAGAAAAAAATATTGAAAAATTTGATAGCAGTAACCGCTTGACATTCAGGAACATGTATATATACTCCTCAGATCGTAAATCAGAAACTACAGCTACAAAAAATAGATTTCAATTTCAATCTTTCAAAACTTGTCTTGAAAGTGATGATACATTACGTGCACGTATAAGCTTATCTCAGGACTAGCAGACACAGAAGGATTTGTGGTTTATGCATCTAATTTAGAGACATAATTAGAAAATTGTCTCAAACAGTTTGCAGGGAGGAACTGCAGAACCTCTTAACTCCTGTCTGTTTGTATTTGACTTCATATATATATATATATAAAATCTATAAATTATAATAATGCAGCTCAGAAGTCTTACCTGAGTCTGCTTCATGGCCCGTTCCATTCTGCGAGTGCTTCCTTTCTCCAGTTTGGTCCGAAGGAGCAAGGCTGATGTCTGAATGGCCCAGAACTTTGGCTGGGAGAGCAAGCACTGCAGAGAACAAGATCATTTTGCCATTACTTCCCTTTTAAAGACATTGAAGACAGTAAAGATTTTAACAGTGGTCTCAAGCATGAATGCTGTTTCCTATTCTGAAAGTCAAATATATGGCTGGAGGACTTATTTGATGAATTGAGGGCTGTACAAATTACCTTAATGCGTTTTCAACATAAAAAGTGGCCCTCGAAACCACTTTCTCCTTCTCAGCTATGCAGTGCTATATCTGTGTATACCCACAGGGTATAGACCAAACTGCACAAATTAAAATGGCTACTCAGAATCAAAGGAAAACAAGCAATTTGATTTCAGGCTGACTGGCTCAGTCTTCTCCACATCTGCATACTGGGTAGCTGTAGCTGCAGAGGTCCTGCTTCTCAAGGCTGAACAAATCCAGCTCTCTCTTGGCCTCTTCTCATATGCACGGTGCCCTGACGTCCACATTAACAGCACTTCCACATGAAAAATGTTGAATTTGCTAAGAATCTGAAGAAAATTAATCTAGATCTTGCCATGACTTGAAAATAACAGGAACAATTTTTGATTTCGGAAGATGTATAGGGAATATGAAATAATCTATGTAAGCAGCTTTCCTAAAATAATTTTAAATTATCACTTGGAACACGCTGCACTGATGGCAGGAACTTAGTGCCAGTCACCCACCACTGACTTTTAGGAAAATTCAATAGAAGACATGCAGCCAATACAATTTTGGTATCTCTTAATAATTTACAGACTGCTTGGATTCTTCCCAGTATGCTTTTAGACAGAATATAATATTTCTGAAAAGTGAGGCAGCAGGAAAGCTTCCTTGCTAATTTTATTGACACTGCAAATACGATCCATCTTCTCTGAGAAAATATGTTTATCTATAGATATTTGTAGACTGGAGAAAAAGCCCCAGTGGTTTTATTCTTTCCCCTCAAAGATCTCTCAAAGCATTAAAAAGCATAATTTGCTCATGGTTTGTGTTTAATGACTGACAAATTCCTGTCATGTTGTAATCTGTTTTTGTTTTCCCTAGTGATTTCAAAGGAAAGGAAGCAGAAAGAAAAAATCTAAAAAAAAAAAAGATTCCTCCAAATAAAACTACAATAGGAAGACAGACAACAGCAAATGAAAGCATCAAGAAAGGCAGTGTGAAGGCATGCACAGCCAAACACTTCAACTAATCCTACCCTTTGTGACCAACAATCTCTGCACCAACTCTTTCATGACTTCTACTTCTTCTAATACTCAGTAGATTAAATAAATAGATTAAAAAGCATCCAAAGGTTTCTACATTTCCTCTGTGTCCTGAGGATCTGGAATTAATTAAGGGAACACAATCACAATGTTCTCAGTAGACTTTCTGTAGACTTTCAAGTGCCCTTTTACAAACTATAACCACTAAATCTGTTAACTGATATATGTTGTAGTTCTAAGAGCTCATCTCTCTCCTGTTTCACCAAACTTCAGTTAAATACCTATTTTAGTTTGGTCTTAAGACAAATACAAGCAAGACATTCCTAGCACAGGACATAGGTGTCTGAGTTTTATTTTTTAGCAGCCATACCAGGTAGCTGCTAAATCAAACACATTAAGGAATTGCTAGGGCAAACACTTGAATAACGTTTCCTTTACCTTAAAGGCTTATTTGGTGGGAAAGGTCACCCTTTCCCCCATTTTCTCAACTCTCAGTATTCTGTCATACTAAATTTTTTACTTTGAGGGATTTTTTAATGTGCTACCTGGTGGCAGATACTAGTATTAATTTTGCAAAAGAACAATGACAACTAAAAGTCTTGGCTAATAATGCTCCTAAAGATATTTTCTGATTACTGCCCTTGTCCAGCCGCAGAGCCCTGGTTCTCTCACTGGTTCACCTTACCCTTACTGGTTTCAAGTGGCCCATGGAGGGCAGAGCACAAAGTTTCTGTGTCCACAGCATCCAGCTCTGCAGCAGCCCAGGAAAGCCTCTCCTCTCTCTCTGTGCACCTCCTACACCACCACCCAAGCACTGATTTAAGCAAGCATGCTGCATGAGCTACATATAAAGTCAAATAGGGAGGGAGGAAATCTCAAGAGAAACAGTGTGGAAGACAAGCAGAGATAATTGCATTTCACTCCTCTGCAGGAGTAATGACAAATTGTATTTTGAATAAAAATCCTGCTTTTTAAAATTATTCATCAAATAAAATGAAAGGTATACCTGCTGTAAAATTATAGAAAAATTTAAATTTTCCATCAGTTTTGTTGATACATTGCAATTGCACAAGACAACAAGAAGCAGACCTAGCTTTCCTGTAAGAACGACTTGTACAGAGCTCACAGTCCTGTGAAAGAATTCAAATGCTCACCTTTCCATTGCCAAATTATAATGTTTAAAGCACCACAGAAAACCCCACAAAAATAATACACGCATAAAGGGCACAAATGTTTATATTTAAAGGCTGTAAAGAGCAGTTTCAGAACATCTAACCATAACTATTAAGTAAGCTTTAATCTTATACCCGAAATGTCCAAATATTCCAGACAATAAATACCTTCTCATAAGATCCAAAGCTTTATATTTTCACCTGAAGCTAAATTGAGACTCTGTTAATAAGACTATAGGTTAAAATAAAACATCTGGGAAAAAAAAAAACAAAACAAAACAAAAAACCAACTTAATCAAGATCATGCAAATTTTGTCAAAATACTTGAAAATTCATTATACTGCACCAAGGGCAGCTAAGAAAATTAACAAAATAATTCTGAAGCAAAACCACTATTGAGAAGCTTCACAAGTTATCTTTGTTCTTACTTCAGGGAAAGAACAATAAAATAAAGAAAGAGAAACACAGGAAGATTAGACAGGGTGAGAATAAATGAAAGGAAATAAGGTTATGCAACATTTTCACATGGGAAAATTAATTTCTCCAATTCTTCCACAACTTTTTTTCCTACAAACAATATCATCCTCTCCTATCATATCAGAATGTAAAAAAGGAGACGACCAAGGTCATCTTTGTCTGACAAGTCTGACACAAATCAGAATATTTCATTCAATATATCTTCCTTAAATGCCATTCAAATGAAATAAGATGATGCTGCAAGTATTAATATCAAAGTAGTCCATTATTGTACAACACTTAACTGTATCCCCATACCTACGTAAGAACAAAACGCAAGTTTTTCTTCTCGGAACAAAACTTCTCCAGGCAACCTGTTCCAGATTGCCCAAGGAAGTTATTGATGCCCTATCCCTGGAAGTGTTCAAGGCCAGATTAGATGGGGCTCCGAGCAACCTGATGTAGTGGAAGGTGTCCCTGCCCATGGCAGGGGAGTTGGAACAGGATGGCCTTTAAGGTCTCTATCAACCCAAACCAAAGTAGTACCTGAATTGTGAGATAGACAGATTACATTAGTAATGACACCCAGATCAAACCCAGCTACAGATTTCTGTCAAACCCAAAAAACAGGTACCATAAACAAACGATTCAGCCTCAGTATTCAGAATTTAACCTAGGTGTGAAGCCACGCCCTGATCACTCTTACAACTGTCTCAGAGAAACAAAGAACTGCATCAGTGGGTCATGACTTACAGAAGGCAAAGATTGGTCAAAGCAGCTCTTCTGCCTCCATCTACTATTTTAAAAAGTTGGAGCTCCTGTAGGAATTCTTCCTGACATCAAAGTCAGCAAGAGCTTACTTGGGCATATAAGACACGCTAGAAAACCTGGAACAGGTAAAGATGATTCTTGTTAACTGCAGCTCTGTTAATTTTAATGTTTTCTAATTCTTCCTTATGATAAATCTATGCAATAAGACTGTTCTTTTACTCCTGAAGCTTGCCCACTGATAGACTATCAGTAGCCTAGCAAAGTACTGTGATTGCTATGATGGAGCTATCATCTGAAAATGGACTTGCAAATAGAGCAATTTTAATTGCAACCAGTTGTGGAATTCCTAAGAATTTGCACATCAGTCCATCAGTGAACTAAGAATATTCTGCTTATTGGCCAAATTGCCAGGATGTGGCAAAATTATTTAACTGAAGTCACAGGCATGAGGCACCCTGAGGATTGTTCTGTTCGTCTGTCATGCCTCCAAAGACAAGACCCTTAGTTCAGATTCAGCTCAGGTTATTTGCTAACATATTTTAAGTTACAAATAAACAAGCACAAAACACTGAGGAAGATTTAAAGAAAAAAAAAGATAAATATTCCTTTTTTAGTCCCATTATATTATGTATTTCAGTTACCTTACCTCAGGAGCTTTATCATTTACTTTTCCAGAAAAACACACGCTTAGATTTTCAAATTACTCGTGGATTACTTTGCGTCTACTTATCAATAGTCTTGTTTCATATGACCACGTATATCTTTATTTGATGATTTTGAGTAATTCAGATAATTAGTGTGAAACCCTTATTTCTTCAACACATCCCAAGGCAAAATAACTCATTCTTTGCTTTTCTGTAAAATGAGACACTACCATGGCTTCTTTTCCACATTCTATATCCTGCACAATAGTCAGGTGAGTACATAAAAAAATCCACTAGTATGACTGAGGCATGAACAGGGAAAATGTGCGTCTACCTGAAATACATATCTGTTAATTTCTGGTGATTAACTTTATTACTGAAAGCAAACGTAAAAGTGTTTAATTTGTTTTTAGGTACACATAAAAGAATTGGCAAAATCTTCCATGGAATTCATGACTAAGAACAAGAGGAAAAATCAGTATGATTTTAGGGAGAATGTAATTTGCTTTCCACATGTTATTATCCAAATAATCTGACACTTAAGTTTCTGTACAACTAACGCAAGTTTTTCTTCTAAAAGTCATGTTCAAATGACACTTATTTAATTTGATTTTTTTTTAAATTTCTCCTAGAACTAAACTCATGACTGAAAAATCAAAATGAAATAAAATTAAAAATAATCAACTTAAGAGAAAAACCCGAAAGGAGCCACATTATTTGGAAAAAATTCCTTACATTAAATCTATGTTTTTTTAACAGAATACACTTTCATAAAAGATACTCCTTGCATTTCTGGAAAAAAGTATGTACAGAAAACTCTGTCCCAGAAAGTAGCTAAATGAACTTTATGAAACTATTTTTAATTGCCTAAGAAAGATTAAGGCANATATTAAAATATAACTCCTTTATCAACTAAGCTCAAACAGATGATCTGCAGCAGTACTGGCAGCATCTGGTTGAAATGGGATTTCTAACTTTAGAAAATAATTCGGTTAGAACCCTATAAGTTAAAATAAAGTACATTTTTGACTAAGTGGTTTCCAATATCAGTGCACTTTTTATGTTTTAGTGAAAAGCACAAATACCAAGAGGGCAGGAAAAATACTAAATTTCTAGTTACAATTAAGCAGCAGAACCATGACTTGGCAACAGAACAAGTCATTCATTCAGTATGACCACTTTCAGCTTTTCTGCTTAGTGTAGGAACATGTAAAAATTTTCTGTCAGCCCAAACAGATCAAGTATGTTCAAATCAAGTATACATGCCTATTCTGGGCTGTACATGCCCATCCCAAAGATTTTAAAATAAATCAGAATCAAAAGATTTTATTTTGATTATATGGCATCACTAGCAAATGTATGATGCTGAGGTTTCACACAGCTTAAATTCCTCCTAGTAGTGTTTTCATTCTTATCACAACAATCAGTAGTTTACCAATCCTTCAGTGACCACAAATTAAGAGGAAACTATAAAAACTGTGCACATACAGAAATCAATAAACAAGGAAAATTCATTACTGTTTTCTAAATAGGCATATTTTACTGGACAAGAAGTAGTATTTGATGTTTAATCTGATTTAATGTATGTGTCAAAGGATTGCTTTTGAGCACAGAATGCTGTTGTGCTGGTGAATATAAATATTGTACTGCAAAAAATTGCTTAGCAACCAGCTAAAGGAATTATTTTAACTTCTTGTATCTATACTTAAATTAAAGGTTTCTATTTTGCAATTATCACAGTACATATGCTCTTCATATGCAGAAATGAAATTTCCAATAAATCTAAAAATGCATTCAGAATTGCAGAACACTGAATAACAATTACAATAAAAAGCTTTTTGTCTTTGATACAACATTATCCTTAGTTGAATGCTATCACCAAAACTTTCCCTGTTTTTATTTTCCAATGTTATTATACATAAATCCTCTCTCTTGTTATGTGTAATGATATATAATTACTGTATGTAAATCTCTATATGTATTTTTATGTAACTGCATTGAAATGGAACCCTTAAACTAAAATTTTTATCTGTAAACACCCCCTGATCCCAGACAAAGACTTAATGCTATCATTTCAGAGATAATTTTTTTTCATACTAAGAGGGGAGCTCTTCCAGTGTCTTCATAAATCATCATTTTATTGAGATTGAATAATCTGAAGTTCAGACAGAAACAGCTCCATTTTTCTATACTTTTATATGTATATATGAAATACTTTTCATTTCTCTGAGAGTATCACCTTAATTCATGACAACTTCACTTTAGGTTCAAAATTCAAACAAAACCTGACAGCCAATAAAGATTTCCTCTTGGACAGTAAATTGGAAGAGGCAGCAACAAACACCACACATCAAATTCAAGCCTATTGACTTTACTGCTTCTCCAGGAGAACTGCTTATGGAAACCACAGTACAATCTCCAATTTATATAAAACACAACATGAGTATGTGATAGTTCTAAACAAACAACAGTGGTTAACTTCGGAACAAACAAATAGGATGATGAAGTAAATTATTTCATACCATACTCTCTTTTCAGCTTCTGTCATCCATAATCACTGACACTGCAGACAACATTCCTAAATAATATTTTTGGAATCTGCACGACTAACAGGATGGCAATTTGAGCATTGATGAATTCTTGACCTTTCTAAGTATTATGAACAAGAAATACTTGATTGCATATGTCAGTACTTAGATACGACATACTCATGTGAAAAAACCCAAATTTAAGGCATCTGTTAATTTGACAGCAAACCTTCAGATAAATAATTTCTAGAAACATTAGGATTAATTTAGGCACAAGCAATCAGGCTGTATATCCTCCAGTCACATTTTATTAGCTACGAGCACCTTCATATTTTCTAAGGCCCAGTAAGGAAAAAATATATATATATTAGGATTTCACTCCAGATGATTCTTGTTTCAAATTGACAAATTCTAACCCTTTTTGGCATAATTGTGTTCTTGGAGAGCAACACAAACAAGGACAATACTATTTTTATATCTTGAGAATGCAAGGCTTCCATAAATACTATGACAGTGGACATGTTTAGTGGCTAACACGAAGGAAGAGAATAAAAGATAGTCTAACTTATGCAGAAAATGGTTCCTAGTATGGACTAGCCAACGGACTTTGCAGATTGGTTAAGTCTAAACAGAAGGAATACTTGCACCAGTGTGTATTGTAGTCTGCCACATCTTTCCTCCTCAAGGTCAAAAGAACTGCTCAGGTATGAAACAAAGACTAAAGGCCCTCTTGGTATGTTGAACAATTATCAAAACTTATGCCTTGACACATCTCTAATTCCACACTTTCACTAAAAAATGAAATCTGTCCTACACTTCCAGTCATTCTAACAGAATTTTGGACCAGAAAAAAATTAGAATATTTTTAATTAATCCTGAAAATTAGAAGTGTATATACGTCAACACATGAGCAACTGTCTTCAAAATGTGTGCTTTTTTCTGTGAAATGGACTGCAATTTTAGGTAGCAACCAAAGGCATCTTTTTCCATATGGCTTTGACAACTAGAACTTAAAAACCAACACTATGCAAAGACTTTGGAGTTACAGATTACTAATTCATTTAACAGTCTTAGTGCAAAACTAGCAAGACAAGGATAATTTACTTTTTTTTGGTAGCAACTAAAGGCATCTTTTTCCATATGGCTTTGACAACTAGAACTTAAAAACCAACACTATGCAAAGACTTTGGAGTTACAGATTACTAATTCATTTAACAGTCTTAGTGCAAAACTAGCAAGACAAGGATAATTTACTTTTTTTTCTTCGCAAACATGACAAGATGCATTATACACGTTGAATTAATTATATTTCAGGCATTATTCCGCAGTAAGTCCTGTGTTAGTGTTTCTTTTGCAGTGTTGCATGAGGAAAATGTGTTATTACTTGGTTAGGTCTTAAATACTTTCTTGCCTAACAGCATCTAGTATAAATTCTACATGGCACGTTCAGAGCATTATGCCAAGACCTTTGCACTGTAATAACAAAACAAAAAATAAAGCAATGCTTGAGCCTGTATGAGGTGCACTAGCAGAAGTTCTGTATTTTTGTTTATTAGGTCTCTCGGTGTTTCAGTGAGTTCTTGCCTCATGACAGCATGCTACAGAGTCAGTCGTGATCACCTGTGGTTTTTTTAAGGCCTCTTGAAGGTATCATGATTTTAAAAATTTTCTGAGTGTCAGTTAGGTAGACAAGAGAGACAGAAATCCTGAAAGCACTACAGTGACAAAGAAGATTTACTTTCCTACACTTGCTGAGACACCAGCATTTGCACAGTGTCATTTTCCAGTACTGCTTTAATATGCCATATATTTCATTCGGTTTAGACCACACATTCAGCATATATTTCCCAAAATCTAAAGCTATTCACTCAACTGTATGGCAAGGGTTTATTCTGGTCTATAAAACTAATCCTGGGACTGTTGAACTAAAACAGCTTTTCACCACAACAGGTGTTAGCTGATCATTAGCAGAGCAGGGCTTAAAGCTCTTAACCACAGCCATTAGAAATACCTCTTGGTGTTAAAAAGTTAAGAGCAAGGCCAAAACCGTCAGTGATCTGCATCAAGGGACTAGTTTAATTAGAACGGCATTTTTAAAATTCACTTTGTCTAGTCTTGTCTGGTGGCCTCAGCACTAAAATTATAACATATCACCACTGTAAATACAGAGTACCTTTTGTTGACTTCTAATACTAAAACAAGAAGACACTTATCTGATTTTTTTTTTGCATTGCTATATACTTCAATGGTTTTGAATGAAACTTTTTCATACACATAATTTCAGAAGCTTGGATAATTTAATGGATTTGGAGTAAAATATGAATTATGAGTGCTTTAAAATGAAACATATGTGTATACACATACTGGTTACTTCTTTCAGTTTTCTTTTTGTCCATACACACTTTATAAGGCAAACTGTTAGAAACATCTTAGGTAAACAGATACTTATTTATACTATACTAGGCTGATCTAGAAATGAACAGTAGACTCAACAGAGCAGCAATTATATCGCACTAACCTAAAGGCAATTTAATGCTCTGAAGTATCTCATTTAATCTTAGTCTGCAAGTGACTGACTCGCACTGAAATTTATCATATCTAGAATTTATCACATCTGAAGGTATATTAAATACAATATAAGAGTTACTTCGTAGCTTGCTCAATCAATTCAAAAGTTAAAAGACAAGACTGGAATAAATTTTCTTCTCAGAAGACTTAAAAATATCCCAATATATGAAGGCTAACAAAATTTCACTCCAACTGTATTTTCCACAGCTTCTTTTACCCCACTCAAATAATGTTCTGTAGCAAATGGGTAGGTCTTGATCCACCCACTGGTATCCTCATATTCTGTCCTGCTAATGATCATTCTAAATATGTAAATATGTTTCCCTTCCATGGCACTTGTTTTAAGCAGTAACTCTTATTCCTCCTGATATCCACCTTGTAAGGGGATAATTCTTGCTTCTAGGCAATTAGGTATGCTAGACCAGCTTGGAAACTGTGCTGGCTTGTGTACCACTTCTGTAGCACCTAGAATTTCAAGGAATAAAAATCAGGCAGGAAATCTTGGAAGTTAGTTCAATTATCTGCTCAAAGATATTTGTTACTATGCTTATTAGAAATAGCAACACACTTCCTTATCTTGCCTTCAGCCACCTCTTCTACCTCCCCTTAAAACAAAGCAATTGTGGTTGGACAAATTCAACATAGCCTCTCCTCAGCAACAGATCAACATTACTTCATATTCACCAGTAACTTTTTCCTTTGTTAGTCAATACTCAGCACAGTCAGCTGACCATACAGCTGAAAGTCTCGAATGGGAAAAAGGATGACTTCCCAAAAGAAAATATCCTCAGACTTTACAGCTTGTTTGTTCCATTTGTTTTCTCTAGCTAAGGAAATATAGGCAATATTCAGGTAAAATGAGAGTGCCTTACCCCGGTCTTGGTTCAGAGCAAAAAGTATCATATGAAAGGTCTAGATCTGCTGCTTTTACTAACAGATCTAAATATGTTGTTCTGTTATTTTTCCCTCCTTCTGCTTCCATGTACACTTCCGCACATGCTGAACACCAGTCAAAACAACTCACTCTCCCCAGGCACACTTTTCAGAAATGTAAAGGGAAATGGTTAAATACTGTTAGAACAAGGTTCATAACCAAACATATGAAATGCCATAGCTGTTCCTTCTTCCTGTTATAGTCTTTACATCTTCTGAATACACATCAAGAATTTCCTTAGCTTTTAAGTTGGATGTTCCTATGTTTTCTGTTGGACGATCTGTCTCATGCCTTAACCCTGCAACTCGGAAACACCTAAATATTGTGTGTATTTAAAAAATTAAATAAAAGCGGGTCCTTTGACATGAACATGGGGGTACTGGAAACAAATCTCTAGTCAGAAATGGAAAAAACACAAACACATGATGATTCTCCTTCCAGCTAGCTCTGAATGCAGCTCTGCAGATAAAACCCAACAGCCCAGTGTCCCCTATATGATACAATTCACAGCGAAAAAGGTCAGAGAAAACAAGCACTAGAGTAATCTTCCCTTTCAGAGGAAGTCTCCTATGTTCCACAAAAAGAGCTGTGTGAAAGGAGTACAAAGATCTACACTTACTGGAGAATTTTCAGTGGAAACAAAAGACTCAAAGAAAGCTTTGTATGGATTCAAATGTAGCAGAAACACAAAAAAAGTAACTTCATATTAGCCTGCACGGAACAAAAATATATTAAAAAGTATGAAGACCTATAGTGAGCTATAAACATGATTCTTTGCTTCTGTAAAACACAGTCTCTGACTTAACTTGAATGCATGCAGGTACATAACTTGCAGAGAAAGCCATGGAAGAAACAAACGCCACAATCCAAAGTAATTTTAGACACAAAGAAATAATCAACTCAGATCAGATTTGGCTAGGAAAATTTTTCAATGCTTTTTTACCCTTTAGGATTTTCTACTTTCTAATAACAGTACAAAGATATTTTTCATCAAATTAGTTGTTCAGTTCTACTCACACACCCAAATTGCAGACGTATCCTGGATGTCCAGAATTATATAAGTTTTCTTCCACGCTAACAGGTATTAGTGAGTTGATATTCAGCAGGTTTTTAAGAACTGGACACTCTCTTATGATACTAAGCAGTATACATATTGTGTCCTCATGTAAGACCTAAAAGAAGAATATTTTTTTATGCTGTTGCCTAATCTGTTTTTTAAGTTGTATTTTGGTTTGCTTTTTTCTTTTCATTTTAACAGACTATTTAAGTTCAGAAGTAATCTTTCCTTGGAGGTGTCTTGGGTTGAAGACA
>VXBU01000405.1:2603152-2649835 GCA_013400315.1 Bombycilla garrulus | reverse complement strand
GGTAGTTAGTTTCATGGTTTTTTTGGGTATGTGCCATCATTTTTTTTGGTTCATTTTAACTGTCTAGATTATTGAATTAGTTTTGTTTCGTTTGGTTGATATAGAGCCTCTCTTTATTTTAGTTTTTTAGTATTTTTCATTTTTCTTGCTTTCTATGCCTAGATTATATTAATTTTTCTTATTATAAGATGTGCTAGATGCTTGCATTCTTGTGAGTATAGTGAAGGTTATAGATACAGAATATGATTTTTATTAAGTTTATTCTATTTTAAAGGACAATATATACTTCCAGGTTAATTATAAAATTGGTTACATTTTAAACATTTTGTTTCCTATGGTTCAGACAGGCAGCATGCCCTGGAAATTCCAGTCAGTAGGAATGAAGATATATTTTTCAGGAAGGGAGTTTAGTTCTACAACCAAAGTCTATTCTGGGCCATTTGCCCTAAAGGCCTTGGCCTGTTTCATTTACTGATACAGATGTAGCCTAAAATCCACAAATGCCACAGAACAGCAACACCACACACTGCTGTGCTGGAGTATTTCATCACCTCAAAGAAATAGAGACATCTGATTTAATAATTCAATAAAAAATGTATTCCCGAGCAGAAAAAGAAAAAGCTATTGAGATAAAAAGTGTGCTCAGAAATTGCTAAAGCTTAGCCCCACAAATAGATTTTCCATTAAGTCTCTAAGATACTGTATTAGTTTAGATAATGGCACCTTGTAATGAAAATTTGTGTTACAACAGAAGGTATTCATCCCAATTTTATTTATTTTTGTTTCATTTTAAGTCAAACTCTAGGTGACGTAAGTTTCTGTCAACCAAAGTGTGAAATGAGAAATGAAATGAGAACTTTAACAGGCTGAAATAATAAAACCTGCAACTCAGAGGCTGAACTACTGTTTCAAACACTCCACTTAGTAATTCCATGTGTTGCTTTGGTTTGCTTTAACCATGTTGAAAAAACCACACATTTATGAAATTTCACTGGGCCAAATAACCAAAATGATGCCTACCTCTTTGAATGGTGATCTAAAATGCAATTACAGTTTTGCAGCTTTCTCTCAGAATGAATCCTGAAGTTCACTATGTTTTTAGATAAAAATGACACCATTAAAAAAAACCCAAAACATAAAGACAAAATTTCTTATATGAAATTGTCCTAATTTAAAACTTTCTGTTGTTCATTTCTACAGCAGGTAAATAAAAGAAAGAAAATTATACAGCCATTAATTCAAGAAGTATACAGTCTCTCACTCTTTTTTTAACCCATTTTGAAAATTGGAACATTTCAGGAAGAAATAGAAGATAAAATAATGAAATCTCCCTCCAGTTCCATCTTCCTTAAAAAAGCTTGGCTGTCTGGAAAACTACAAGGCATGGAAAATACCTTTTACACCCTTTCAACTGTTTCTAAAATATTTTCCTTGCATTTCAAACAAATCCTGTTTATGATGGCACATAAATGTCTAACATAAAACCTTTCTCGTTCAGCACTGTGAAGTTTCTGTAACCTCTGCACAGAAGCATCTTGTGTTTTTCATAAGGGCTGGCATTTAAAACTGACCCCTGAGAGTGGGAGCTCAGCTGGCCATGGTGCAAGTCTCTGTTGTTTAAGTCGTGCTCGTTTGGTCAGAACCACCAAGATCTGTGTTTGGGCCAACTCCTTGTCCTTTGCAAACTTTACAAAGTTCAGGGAAAGGCCTGGCTCCTTGCCAGCCATTATTTCACCTTCTGAGTCTCATCAAGTGCATTGACAAAACAATTTTCAAAAATCACTAAGGAGGCAAAATTTATATTAATTTTTTATAAAGCGCCTAATTTTATAGGTTTGTTCTTTTTTGCCTTGTGGCTTCTCAATTCACATTGCATTTTGGAGGGTTTGGCTTTTTGTCTCCTACAGCTCTAAAGACCTCCTTGTCCATTAGATTGACAGCTGTATTTTCCCAAAATCACGTGGGTTCTGGGATCAGGGGTTTTAAGGAAGAATCCCAACCAATAATGTAAAATATCCACTACAAATCGAGAGGCTTGAGAGTGTCACAGCATGGCAAGTACCATCCAAGCACACAAAGGTACTTCCCACACTTGGACACGCACGTGAGTCCTTGTAAAAAAGCTCGGCATGCTGTGGGCTCAATTTTCCCTTTTACGCAAGCCCAGGAGGAGATGACTGGGACTTGCTAAGCAGTAAGAATACCTGTTGCAACTCCTTACCTGAAACACAGTTTTTTAGTAGGATCTAGAGCCTCCTGTGCCTTCCTGCCCACAGACATTTCCAGGTGACCTATGTGCTTTCAGTATCAAGGGAGGTGTAACTTGTCTGTCAGGAGCTTTCCTTCCTGTTTAACCGGTTTATGGCAGTGATGATTCTCTTCCCAAGTCATCCCTCAGGGAAAATTCAAACTGCAGCAGCAATAAAAAGGTAACACCTTATCTATTCTCCTTCTCTGTTTGGAAACCCAACCATACTCTTTATTTTTTATAAATGTAGTGGTAAGATTATTCACACTTCCAGCGCAAGTGCAACGTGCTTAAAATAACAACTTCATTAAAGGGAAAGAATTGCCTCTTAGGAAGGCTTCTGCACAAGAACAGGATTCCAAAATTTTACGCTACTCCAGCTTCACACAGTTTCCATCTACATCCTCCCAGCTCCAGTCCCAGGGGAGGGGGACACGGCAAACCTCTGATGGCAGAGTGGCCCTCTGGCTTTGGCTCCTCAGTGTGCGGAGCTGGGAGAGCACCACGCTGGAAGAACCTCCCTGGCGCTGGGATATTTCCCAGGGACCAGAGAGCACTTGGCTCTCTGCAAAGGGCCTGAAGAGCTGCAGTAAACACAGCACTGGCCACGTCCATCTTCCACAACCTCACGGAGCCCAGTGCCCTCCATAAAAGGGAGCAGCAGAGGCTCCAGACACAACACAGAGGGAGTTCCCTCAGGGACCACTGGCCTTCACACTTCATACCATTCCTTAAAAAGTTATAAATTGCTCCACTGAAGTGGCTATTCAGAATTCAAGCAAGATTCCAAGGTTATAACAGGCAAGAAAATATCCTCAGAAACAGGGGAGGGAAGAGTGTCAACAAAACAGTATATTGGTTATGAAAAGCCATGCAATAAGACTGAACAGATTAGGATAAAGCATATAAAGTTAATAATTAATATCTGATAGCTTATAACTGATAAATTGAAGTTATAATTTGATAAAGCAGTATGGGAAACAAGCCCCAGCCTTTAAAGCATAAAAGCTGTCAGTGATGTCACTGTGATTTAAAAGCAGTTAGACAAGGACAAAACTTATTTCAGTTGGTGAAAGGTGATGCATTTTTTGTCATTTATTCTCCATATATTCTCTTAAAATGCCAACTTGCACCGGGAGCTATTTCATGCCAGTTGTGCTGTACTGTAGTAATTTCCAGTGATTGCTGTGATCCTGAGAGAGGGGAACACAGCAGTTTTAGGAGCTGCCATTTGAGAGTTTATGGCAGTGTGTTGTTGCTTCACCTTGCAGTGATTGGACACAGCTAAAGGAGGAGGATTGGGAAACCAGGAAATACGCATGGGAAGAGCTCATATTCCAAGCACACAGAATACAAACTGAGCTGGGACCCCTGTGCCCATGGTGATTTCTAGTAGAAAGCTATGAAGGTTTTTCTTGGGAAACTCTAAACATTTTCAGAATGTTCCCAGGCTTTTAGGGTGGCCGCTATTCGTCTGTATGTGCTTCCCATTAAAGGAGCAGACAGGGAACTGCTGAGTCACTTTCTACCCTAATTCCTCCTAGAACTACCAAGGATTGTCTCCTCCTCTTTTGCTGGCGTGTGGGACAGAATTTCCAGAGACAAAGAAAACGAGACAATCCCTGGGCTGTTTCCTTTTCTTGTGTTAGCCACTCTCGCTGCTCCACCACCCGGCAGGAGCGACAGCTCACTCGGATTAAGGAATAATCACGGATTTCATTTGGCTGTGCAAGAGCGTGCTCTTAGGAGCCAGAGCTGCAGGCAAAGAGCCGGCAAAACGATCGCTCCACACCCCCCAGAATGAAGCACAATATCTTCAGCAGGCTTTTCTACTCACAGCGTCGCTTCACAGGCAGTGTGGAGCTGTCTGAAATAGCACTCCTGCGCTCGAAGCCTTCAGGCTGCCAGTAATAATAGGCTCGCAAAGGGAGTGGAGCAAAGTGTTTTAGCGATCCGTGGGGATGGAAAACTGGCTGAACAGAGCAGCAGTGAGGAAACTGCTCCATTTCGCGAGAGACATCCTCTGTGCTACTATTCTCCAGTGCCACCTACTGTCATCTCCCCAAAACTGGGAGGCAGGGAGCGGAGATCGCTGCGTGGAGCACAGTGGCAGCTAAGCTTCATGTCTGGCTCCAGGGGACATCATCTTATCTGTCACCAGCACTGGCAAATATGGTCCCTCTCAGGAAGCTGTTCTTGGGGGGAAAGATTCATGACTGTCGAGATCCTGCTTGAGGAGGGTGTGATACTCCTGGAGCAGTGCTCCAAAGTTCTGCTGCACCGAAGTGATGACAAAGTGTCAGCAGAACTACAGAGATACATCAGGCCTTCTCATGTGCTGGCAAAAACTAATGCCAGGATGTTGTGTTAAAGCAGCAGATGAACAAGAATACTATTTCAAAAAAGAAAAAAAAAATATGTTTCGTACTACAGGCCCTTATTTCTTTCTCACAAGTTTCATCAAGCAGGGGTTGTGGCCTCCTACGTGTTTAGTAAAACCCAGCAGAGTGGATGCTGCTGGGCAAAGAAAATAGAAGTTGCAACAGACACAACGCAGTGGTTGAATCATTGCAGTGATTCATCAGTAAAGCAGACATTTGTTATAAAGGGCAAGAAGGACTTTTCAATTCTGAAAACACTCCTTACCCTCTGTTTACTCACGCAGAACAAGCAAGGGAAAGGACGGAGAGGAAAGAGGGGGTGGGAAGCAAAGTTCCACTTTTCTGAGAAAAACAAATTGAAACAAAAATTTGTTTAACATGGAAAACATTTTCACAGGTTCTGCTGACACCTACATCTAATACACAAAGTTACTAAGTTACCAACACCCTCCTGGGGTTTGAAATAGGCTGTTGTGAAAGATCAACCTCCACAGCCTGCACACACTGGCTGCAAAGCTAGCTGGGCCTAAACACAGTCTACGGAATTTAATCTCTCCTTTTATTTGAACATCTTTTGTACTTTGATCCTCTGAAAGGAACAGTGCCCTTTAACAGAGCTGTTCCTAGCAGAAACAATTACTCTGACTTAAAAAAAAATAAGATTGCTGAGAAAAATTAGGCGCTGAAACAGAGAACAGTCATAATGTGTATTACAATATGCAGTTAAAATAAGACTAGCAGGCATTTTCTTAGGTGCATACATAAGAAAATACAGATAGACACACCCATGTATGAAGGTTTATATGTGTGTATCTGAGCACACATGTACATGCCTACAAGTATATATATGTGTACACTTACATACATAGACGTCTCTATGAAAGCCTAAAATAGGTTTATACATACAAACCCAACCTATTAAATGCTAAGTACCCTAAGAAGAGAGCTTAAATGATTCAGAAGAAAAGTAAACCCACAAGTTTCAGCAAAAAGTCAAAAACCCCAAAGCTGAAGAGTGTTTAAAGCTGAAGCTCCTGCTCATAAGGCTTCATAAATTTCACTTTGTTTTCCTCCATTTCTCTTACCTTCTCTGTTTTTTCCAGTTTTTTCTTACGCTATTCTTTTTGTCTTCCCAGCCCCGTGTGCCTGCTCAATGGCTTTCTGGGAAATTCGCTTTGTCATGTGCTCAATAGGGTTTGTTGACCTTGTAGAAACTGTTCACACCACAGACTGTACAAATATAAAACCATTGTTATGATACTGGCATGGTGCTGGTGAGAAAAGCTCCCCAGCCATGGCAGCAGACTTTCCCTGGGCAAAATTTGGTGAGGTGGCTCATCACTGTCCCCAAGAGGTGATGCTTGGGCCGTCTGCAAGGCAGCCAGAGCAGAGGGACAGAGCTCAACCACTCACCCTGGCAGAGCAGGACTCTACTGCCTTTACCAGAGAAAACCAATTAATAACTCTCTAAGCATAAGAGCATCTTGTTTTACAAAATTTCCCATACTGCAGTATTACAGCAGCTTAAATAATACCATAATTTTGAATTTTCCCGGAGCTTCTTGCACATGGTCAGCTTCTTACATCTTTCTTCTGACTTTAATTTTACTGCCATAATTGCTCACAGTACAATTGAAATTGTTGCTTAAAAAACCCACAAACAAACAAACAAAAACCCAACCATATGGCTTTTATGAAAAAAAAAAAGTTTGTGGGTGTATATATAATTTCTAAACCAACTGAACAGCATTCCTTATATGCAATCCAGGATATAAAGCATCTGCTTAGATAGCTAATTTGGCTGCATACTTAGGTTGCCTGTGCATGTCAGCAAAGCATTCATTACTGTTTTCATTACAAGTTTACCTGCAGCATGAAAGCCAACAATAATTTACTTAAGTCTTCACATAAATAATGCAAAGGGATGGCTTACCTGCAATAAAACACATTTCTGCAAACTCCCACGTGGAAATTAAGCTCATAGCAGACCTCCACCTCAATTGGACCGACCCATGAATGAGTGGCTGGCAAAGAGATACTTGCAGAGCTGAGAATTCAGCTTCATCTGTCACCCCAAAGTACCTTCCCCATCAATGGGACACACACACTTACATTATTCTTAAACAGCAGCTGCTCTCTGCCGTGTCAGGCCCTGTGCTAGGCTGCTGGTGCTTTAGCTAACGATGTTTTTGAATACATGAACCAGGAGGGCAGCAAGGAGGACTCTATTCATTGTCTGTCTAGAATTAAAGGGCAAGGTGCGTTCCTGGGGCTGGACATGACACTCACACCGTGGCACTTGTGCGGTGATAAACACGCACCCTACTCCATGCAAAGGCCTCATCCCCCTGCAGCAGGCAGCACTTGGAGTAGTGCTCTGTCCAGCATTCATTTGGGCAGCCCAGCCAGCCCTGGCTGCTCCTGTGGCCTCCCCATGGGGTGCTTCACATCAGAGGGGAGCTGCTACACCCCTGGGGAGGACAGAAGGGTCCTGGGAGAAGGGCAGGGCCAAATCCTGCTTTCCCTTTCTTTAGGGAAAGAAAAAGGAGGAGGTGTTAAGATCCATGCATGACGGTTTCTACTGGTGGCTGGTGGACAGTTCCCAGTTCACAGTGAGGTCAAATCATCTGGTAAGCATTGGCTTAGGAAACAAAGAGAGAAAAGCAAGAGACCTCTGCTCATCTCCACCCATTCAAAAACCCTCCTTCAGAGAGCTCAGTAGTCTCTGCCCAGTCAGTAATTTCTGTTGCTTTTGGGTGGGGGAATTACCATGAAAGAAACAAATAGTAACATCCATCACTGTGCCCTACAAGAGGGCCAAAATCACCCACACTGACCCCATGAACCTGGGTAGGAAGAGACACAGCCTTCAGCACAGTGAAAGGGGCAAGTGAAGAAACCCAGGAAGCTCTGGGTGCCTGCCCTACATTCGGAGGTAATGTCTTGTCACCCCTGCCCTACCAGTCTGTGCATAGCTTATTTCACTCTCCTTTGTGGCTCATGCAAAATAAGAAACCTCATTTTAGAAGAAGCTTTAGGCTGGGGGTGGCGACCCTGTTATGAAGAGCTGCATCACAAGCAGCTCGAGCATCTCCCTTCTTTCCCAAGCAAGTGCTGACCTCACCAGACCCATCTGGTCCCAAGCACAGGAAATTTCACTGCTCCTTCCAGTTCTGGCAGTGGCAGAGTGGGAGCTGTCCTGCTGGCCCGGACACCTGGCTGCAAACCTGCCCCATTCGGGTCAAACCTGGCCCTGGGCCATGCCTAAAAGCAAAGAACACACAACTCACTGCCATTTCAGGTCTCATTAAGGGCTGGTTGGGTGTTTTGGAGGAGGAGGGGACAGAAATTTCAGAACATAAAATAAGCCATCTGACCCTGGAGGTTGGGAGCTGAGGAAGAAAAGAAAAAAAACCTGAAAAATGAAAGAAACACGAGGAAACTAAAATGCACCTGACATTGAGACGCTGAGGTGATCTCAGCAGGCTGTGCTCAGCCTCCAGGACATGGTCTAAAATAAGAGATCTGCTGTTCCACAGCAACATGCCCTTCCTTTGAGGTGTAGTGTCGCAGCAGGTTACAGTCACTGAAATTTGAGACTCCAAGCATGACTTCTCTTGACTAAACCTCATCCAAAGGGCTCCTTGAACATCTTCGCTTCCTCAATTAACCATGCCACGTCTACATTATAGCACTGCGTCCAGGAAAAACCCAGATATCCTGGGCTGAGGCTGGAGCCCACTCAGAATAGATTGCCCACTCATGATACATTGTTCATGTCTGCTGCAGACCAGGAATAGCTCTCACATTCTTCACTTGGTTGATCCGCTTTTATATCCTTGATTCAAATGGAGTTATGCAAACTTCATGTTTGCTATCAGGCTGTGAAGAAACCTATTGAAACCAGGATATGCTTTTCTTAGATGTAAATGTACATGCAAAATAGAAAGAGCTTTGATAGTGAGATTTTTTCCCCCTCGAGGTTCAAGTATTTTATCATTTTAATAATATTCCATTTTCCTGTTGCATTCATTTTTAGAACATCTTTTGTGTTAGCTCCGAGTGTTATAATTCCTTCAGAATTCCTCTGGAGGGCACTATTACCATAACTATACAATTAGCTGCAGATGGATGTAATAGAGATAAACACTAAATAGCCTTGTTGGCAGGAGGCAGAGTGTCTTTTAACCCAGTCAGCTTCTTTACTGCTGCCTGGGTTCTTACTCTGCTTTAGGGAGTACGGGAAACCCGAGTTACAAAGAAGAGAATTTAGAAGTTATAATGATAGAAGTTGGTTTTGCAAAAAAGGTGCTGTGGATTTGTTTGTTTGTTTTTTCCCCCATCATTACCTTTGTTAGCAAGTGCTAGAATTCGGTATAATCACTCAAAGGCTTTGTAAAAGTGATATTTCTCAAAACACAGGATATTTTGTGATATCTGGGGAGGAGCTGATTGTCTGGTGGACTCTTCCTGCTGTCCTGTGAGACCTGTGATCCAGTCTCTTTCCATTCCCTGTGCCACAGCGCAGAGCCAAGGGCATCTATTCCTCCAGGATTTTGAAAAGCCAGCACCACATAAAGCGAGGGAAAGATATTTTGGAGCCAGGAAAGCGATTAGGACACACCAGGGTTTCTTAGAAGCTGCATATTGTTTTCAGAACTGAGAAGGAAATCCGAAGTGAGCCTCGCAGTTCATAGGAAAACTCTTTTGAAACAGGAATAAACTCTTAAAAGCTCGGAAAGGTCAACTTGAAAGCGAGCGCGTCCTTCTGAGCCGGCCGCCCTCTTGTGATCGCGGAGTAGATTGCAAGATCATTTTATCGAGGGCCCAGAGTCTCCTGAAGTTAAAACGAAGTTAAAACCAGCCATGAGCTGCAATCCTCCAGGAGTTCTGGCTTGGCTTCATGGGGGTAGATTCTGTGGCATTATTCCCTCCTGCATTTTCTGGGGAGCATCATAATTGTGCAGGGAAAAATTTATTTTCTTTACTGATTTTATTTCTTCCTCTTGTTCCTTTTTCTTTTGTGACTTGCATAGATAGATAGTTCTCCTATTTTCCAATTAGAATAGAAATTATTCGAGCAGGTGAAATACTTGTGTGAGAGTTAGGAGGATCTTGGGATATTATATCATGTAAAAAAATTGTACTGATACACTGTGGTTTTAATTATGCCATCAAACAAACAAAAAAAAAGAAGGAAGGTTATATTTCAGTTATGGTAGGAATTATGTACAGCAATCTACTATTACTGAGAAGATCGGCAGAATAAAATTACAGAATAAAAGCTACTAGAATAACAATAAATAGAGGTTTTGAATTAACTTGTGAACTTAAGTTTGGATCTGCACTGGTATTTCAATGCGTAAAAATTATCTTTGCTCAATTCCTTCCACATTTCAGCCTGAATTCTGACTTACTAATTACCACTGAATTCTCATTTACTAATTACCACCTAATTCAAAGACAGTCCCCATACCTGTGTTTTGTTTCAGGATCTTTCCTCCTTCACAATATCTGCATTCACTGAACACTCACAGTTTCTCCTCTTAATCACTACCCTCCAACAGCAATCAAAGTGTTTTGCTTTAGATTAAAATATTTTTTAAAGCATAAAAACGAATGACATGAACTTTGCAAATAGATGTAAGAGAGAAAAAAAAAAAGAAGAAAAAAAGAGATAGGTCAGATTTTGGGTAGACCAACCTTGACATTGTCCTTTTAAAGCACTCCCCAGGCAGCTTTAACTTTTGCAACCAGCACTCAAGCAGCCTCTCACCCCAGGGCCCAGTCATCTTGGCAGGATGACAGAGGTCAGCATTTCACATGAATGAACAATTTCTCCGATATATAAGGCAAGCATTCAGCTCCCTCTCTCTCTTTTCACCTGTCCTTTAAAGTTTAAACCGAGGCTATCACAGGTACCGTGCACAATGCAACAAAAATCCTTCTTTCCATTGACCCTTTGAACTCCTAGGAGTGATGCCCCTGGAGTTTGAAACTGAGAGACAGAAGGGATCCTCTTTCTGTTCCCCTATATCAGCATTTTTTCCCGTGCATGTATTTTCCCTTGCAGACAAATCCCCATTGCCCCTCGAACTCAACCACCAAAATCTTGCAGAGCATTCCAAGTGGGAGCACAAGCAGGGGCAGTACTCAGATTCACGTTTTTGGATAACACGTTGCTTTCTGCTCCAAATGTGACTGGGACTTCTAATCAAGGCACCAAGCAACACACACAGATCTTCACAAACTCAAAGGGGCTCAAAGTGGTCACAGATCCACAAGGTACAATCAAAGATTTAATTCTTTGGTCCTAAAATCCAAGAAACAAGCATCTTACCTGTTGTGAGTTGAATGATCCAAGCAATGGGTGTTCCAAAAGAATGTTCCAAGGTGTGGAACCACAGTTATCTGCCCAAATTCTCTGGACAGCTCTTAGAATGCAACGTCTGTGGCTTTGGTTCAAGCTCAGTATTCAAGTAGACTGGAAAGGAGAGGGAATTCTGGATAAAGGAAACCTGCACTGGCTTTGTTGTGCTGTTCCATATGCAGCCAACTTCTGCACTCCCAAAATTCCAAAATTCAGATCCCGTTTCTCTGGGTTACGCTCACTCTGCTTTAAACTGATATGAATTTATTTTACTGGAAAAAAAAAAACAACCCAAAAAACATTCAGAAACAAATCTCTGGGCATCTATTCAATACAAAATAATGAATCAACAAGATTTGATGGACAGCTTAGACAGATTAAGAAGGCTAAGAAAAGAGTGAAAGAGAAGTTTAGAACTCACTAACCACTTTACAGAATTTAGGATGGCCATAAGATAATTTTGTGGTCCCTGGAGCCCCATGCTGATGCCTGCCACCTCAAGTTCCTCACATAAGAAGTGCACACAGCAGGCCATCAACGGAGCAGAAACAATTGTGGCTGTGAAACAAACCCATCCCTCCTGGGCCCCAGATTTTCCTAAGAGCCATCATGGTCACTGCTTTTGTAACCCAAAGAAAAGATATAAGCAAAGAAAATTGTCAAAGGGCCATGAGACCTGAATTTATGACAAGAAAGGATTAAGAAATTCTGAAATTCTGAGTACCCAACTTGCAACAATCTTTTTGAAGATTGCGTAGGTAAAATGCTAAAATGTGAGGATTGAGCATAAGCCTGAGATTTCATTGCACAAAGCACCACTTCTGCTTTTCCAGGCAGGAGAGTGCAACTGAGCAGACCACAGCCAAGCACTGGATATTCATCTATTTGGACAAATATACCAAAGGAAGATACATGAAATAGGGCATGGTGCCCCATTTTAGATAACAAGAGAGAAGCTTAAACCACTCTCAGGCTGATAAATCTATAGAGGCACCAGAAAAAAACCCATCAAACTATCTTGCACTGTATTTTTTTTATTCAAGCATTTCTGTGTTCTTGTCACACTTCTCTTTCCCTCACATCTGAGCTGAGAAGCTCCATGAACTTAAGAAACTTTGCAGCAAGAACTGTGAGGTTCCAGGGCCCTTTTTGTTCCTTCCTTTGCCAAAAGGCAAAAGCTTGTGATCCAGCTACATATCAGAGGGCTGAACTGCAGATGGAATTCCCAGGAGCCTGGCCTGAAGGGGCTGCTGCTTCAGTAAATTCAATTTTTAAGGGTATTAAAAACAGAGAAAGTAAAATAAATGACAGGCACTGAGGGTGGAATTCTATCTGCAGAAGAGTTTAATGGGGTTTTCTGCCACTGTCTTCAGATAGGCCAGGATTTCACCCCTGCTTCAGGGAGCAGAGCAGAAAAATGCTACACAAAATTTAAACACTCCTTTTGTAAGGCTGAGTTCGGTGGTAAAATTCAAATGATGATACTGACTTTTCCTGAAAACACTTTTGACGTACAAGAAGTTTTTGATCCTCTGTCTTATCCTCAGAGAAGAAAATAAGGAGAAATGTAGAAGAATTTTGTATTTAGTTTCAACTCACATATTTCATTTTTTCTGAATATTTTACCTTGATCTCAGTGGCATGATTAGCATATTAAGACATAGGCTGTCTTAATACTGCAAGATGTAGGGAAGAAGGGAAATTAAGAAAGAAAAAGCGCAACAAATAAACCAGGCAAAGCTATGTGGCAATGGATCAAAAAATCTGAAGCAAAGAACAGCAAATAAGGATGGGAGCAAAGGAGAAAGTCATCAAAGAGGGCAGTAGAGGATGGAAAAAGAAATAAGCAGAGGAAGGAATGCATTATCTAAAGCAGAAGTGCAGTGGAGGCAAAAAAGTATTAAAACAGCAGAGAGACACCACAGAAATTGAAAACAAAGTTGTAGAGCGCAAACAGACAAATGATGAAAATGGCATAGTGACAAGAACAAGGGAAGGAAAGGAGCTGAGCAGGGAAGGAGAACAGAAGGACACCACCTCACCTCTGGGAATACATTTAATTGCAACCAGGAGGTGACTACACTGAGTGGACTGAATTCCAAGGGAATTAAGGGGAAAAAGCACCACACTTCCCCAGTCCCACAGACCACCCCAGCTCCCGAACAGCAGCAGTAAAAATTGCCCTTCAGTGCTCTCAGCCTCTCTCTGGGCTAGCAGGATTTCTCTCTTCTGTGTTTTTCTCCGACATTTTTGCCAACTTCACTTTACCTCCTTAGCTGTCCTCCTGCCTGTTTCTCCCTTTGCACCTTTTTTGCTTGCTATTTTGCACCTTGATTTAAAAGGACAACTGTAATGAGTGCTTGTTTCCATCCAGCAGTAACTGAATGAAGGATGACAGCACATCCACAAAAACCACAGAACAACTCTGATGGAAGGAAAGTGCAGCAAGGAGAAAAAAGCAGTTAAAAAAGGTCAGTGCAAAACAACGTTTTGAAGGAAGTTCAGTGAGCTGCTCCTGCAAAGCAGGCCCTTAGCTAAAACTCCTCCTGGTCCATTTTTGCGGTAAAGGAAGGGAAGCAAACCAGACTTGAAGTACTAATGAAGCACTCCAGGAATTCATGGTGTGGTGGCCTGTGAATGCCATGCTGTTAAATGTCATTTATTGGGGCTCCTGGTTAGCAGCCATCCTGCTAAAACCAGGGACAAGACCATGACACTTGGATTGGGATTTTGTGCTGAGCAATGCTCTATCACTTGATGCACTGTACTAACGTAACTCTAACTTTCACACTGTATTTCATTCATAACAGGTGGATTTCAGGGGCAGGAGTGGAACTAATTAAGACTTTGTTTTCTCCTTGGATGAAACCCTGATTGGGGTGGCTCATGCACAACATGGGTAATGCTCCCTGTTTCAGTGACATCTGTTATGCACTAGTACAGACAAAATTGGTGTCTTCCCGTGTGAAAACAGCCTTATAAATAGAATAAAGTCTGTCTCTCTCACTGGGCAGAGTCCTGGAAGGACAGGAAGAATCAGCTTGGTGATGGGCATAGTTGAACTTGCACCATTCTCATGGGGAATGTTCCCGGATGGAGATAATGACACATTTTTGACTTATCTCTGTTCTCTGATTAAGTTCTTAATCTTTCAAACCCAAAACTTCTGTTAGAATATAGCACTTGCTAGACTACTTATTCCACAGAAGTTCCTAAGTTCTGTAATGGCTTTCCTAGACAAAAAAACCAAACCAACCAAACAAAAATGTAACAAGCAAACAAAAAAGCCACAAAATCCAACCCAAGAAAAATAAAAAGCACCCCAGGTGATGATCACATTGAGCCAGAGAATGAATCAGAAATGCACTATATTATTCTAGGGGACTTTTAATAATAAAAAACAAGGAAACAAAGACATGTAGACAAATACTTTTGAACATTTTCACATGAATCAAGCATTTCCCAAAAAGGAAGCCAGAAAAGGACTGCAGTCCTGACCACAGGAGAAAACTCAGGCAAGTGAAAAATTGCAAGCATGATCCGAAAAATATTCTGACAGCCGGACAAAAAGCAAGCCTCACTGCTCAAAGTCCAAGAAGAGAGTCCAACTGTGCAACCAGAGCTTTTCAAATTGCCTGGCAGGGATGATGCAGTGACCAGTTTTTCCCACAAAGGAGATGGAAATGCAGCATCCACTCGCACTCATTTGCCCAGCTGGCCCACATGTGGCCCCTGAGCTAAACACTTATCACGCTGTAAGCTCCAGAAATATTACAGTTTTCCAGCTAAAACATTCCAGTGAACCATCAAAGCAATGGACAAAGGGAACTGCTAGGCATGAAACCCAATCATTGCTGAAAGCATGGCTTAACTTAGAGCAGAGGAGGGGGTGGGCTCTAAACACCAGGGATTATAGATTTTAAATTCAAGTAAAAAAGACTGTTCATAGGACTTGCATAATTACCATCTTTATGATTTCTACATACAATTAAAAGGACATCTCAGGATATGCTCCGTCAATCAAACTCACTGTAAACTGCTCTCAGAGTTCATCAGAAAAAGCAGTGGAAATCCAGGCAGCTGAGCACCAGCAAAGCTCTCCCTTCTCTGCCAGGTTCACCTGACTGTGAGCAAGTTTCTGCTTGCACATCCACGTTTCACATTTACCACTTCCCAAAGCCTGGGTGAGCAAGCAAACCACTCACCGAGATGTGGGCCCTGTACAGTGAAAGCCGCTGTGTGAGTGCAATTCTTTTCTGCATAAAAGTCCCACTGATGTCTAACAACTTTGTTTACACGCACACTTAAAACGCACTTAGGTTTGATCTGACATAGGTTTTTAAAATCCTGGTAAAAAGAACCCCTTTGGAATCCACTGTTGATTCAGTGACAGGGGTTTAAAAGTCTTTTTAAAAGTTTTCATGAGAGATGCAAGGGGAAGCAAAGCTGCCACAGCCCAGTTCTCTAGCACGAAGCAGCTGCCAGAACCGGGCTTTCTCTTGCAGAAATAATCACCAGTGCTTAACAAACAAAGAGGGGACAAGTTCAGCAAAGCACATCAGGCCACTCCATCCCTGCAGCGAACACTGAGGTCAACAGCTTGGACACTTTCCTAAAAGTATGAATATTCCTCAGCTCTTCCGCTGAATAGGGATGAGCTGGTCCCCCATCCAGCAATCCATTACGGTGACAAAGTGGCTCTTAGTATGCCCAGCAACATGTGTGACAGCAGCAAGTGTTGAGCAGCAGCCAAATTCTGTCTCAGCGAGATAAAATCAGATCCAGGAGGCTAATAAGATAAGGATCAGTGCTCTGTGTACATCTATTCATTCATCAGAGCACCCATTGGAGTGCAGAAAAAAAATAAAGGTTATAAGGAAAAGGGAGGAGGGAATAATCCTCCTTAAATGTTATTTATGTCGCAGAAATTTTGTCAGAACATCGAGTAGTTATTGCCATTGTCAGTAATATTTTTCTGAAGGTGCTGACTGGCACGAGGAAGAAGCTGTGTTAAAGCCAAACTATTTACTGCCTTTCACTCAAGCCCTATTCTAAAACAGGGTGCTTCCACAAGAGCTGCAAGAGATGAGTTTATAACTGCAAATAAGACATTCCCTGTCACATATTGTACATATCCCTATTTTTTACTGTAAATTCCTTAAGGCAGAGACTATTATTAATGCTAAATACATTAAAATTCCAGTCAAATAGCAGAAAGGAAAATAAGCAACAAGTTAATTAAACTTGCAACAAACACTTCATTGGAAAATGTTGCAAACACCCCTAAGGAAAATTTGGAGCGTGGAAGAACAATATTAAATTGATCAAATGGGAAAAGTTTGCAACTTAAAGATAATACTCTGTCTTCAATATATAAGTGTGAAATCAAGTATTTACTGGGAAAGACCCTAACTATTTTCAGGAGACTCAGCCTGTTCAACTGTTTTACAAGGACACCCACACGTTTTAATATGGGAATTAAAGTGTCCTTTACACATGCAGAAATAACCTAGAAACTCACATTTGTGAGAGGAATACAGGCTGATAAGTGACTGTTTCCACTAAAACACAAAACATGCCTTCTTACAGTTGTACCTTATTAAATCTCCTGTGAAGAAAAAGTCTGTATTACCAGGGGAACAGTCATGATAAATGAAAAAGTCTGTCCTGGGGGTCTGACTCCAAGCACATCTTCAGACCCTGTTTTCATAACTGGAATTTCGAAATGAAGTGTGACCGTATCTACGTGTCAGTTAAATTCTGTGTATGCTTCAGGCAGGTTTTGAAAATCTGTTACAACCATCAGGATGCCCACACACCTGCAGCTTCTAGAGAGGAAATCAGTGTACACCTCATATTTTAAATTTAAAGTCATATGAANCTGGAATTTCGAAATGAAGTGTGACCGTATCTACGTGTCAGTTAAATTCTGTGTATGCTTCAGGCAGGTTTTGAAAATCTGTTACAACCATCAGGATGCCCACACACCTGCAGCTTCTAGAGAGGAAATCAGTGTACACCTCATATTTTAAATTTAAAGTCATATGAAATATATAAATATACATAAAATATATAAATACAGTTTTTAAATGCTGACAGTGTTAGAAGCATCAGACAAGCTCAGTGATGATCGTGGCATGAAGATTCTCCTGCAGTCAACATGAAAGCTCTGAACCTTCACAGTTGTGGTGCCTTAGCTAATTAGTTGTGTCCAATCCATTATATAGAGATAGCAAATTTCTAAAAAAAAAAATAAACAAAACAACCAAACAAAAAATATCATAGATTTCTATTTCTTTGTTACTTTCAGTAAAGCAGGAAAAGGACTTCAGAGTTTTCACAGCTCGTGAGAGTACAAATTGGCCTTGCCCTCAGAAGGAAATAAAGTATATTTTAAGGAGATACCAAGAAGGCCTTTTGAAGTAAATTCCTTTACATGCTAAATAATGAAAAGATGGTATAAAAATCCTTTAAAATTTTTCTTACTTAGCAGAAATTCAGCATTTATATAAAAAAGAGCCACATTAGCAGGCCAAGAGCTGAAGGGTTTTCAATCCACTGAGGAGGCGTGGTATGGACAATAAGCATGTATTATTTGCAATATATCAACAATTCCTTAATATTGATAAAATTAATTCATGCCAGTGCTGAGGAGAATCTCTTTTTTGAGACATGATAGTTACTTCTATCCTTCCAGCCTATTTCATCTCTCTACCAAGCTGCCATTTCTAACACACCCCTAATATTACCAGACTTCAACAGACCATACTAAGGTGTAAGGACTAAGACTTCTGACTCATTTTACTTAGGTCTCCTGACCACAAAGTGATAAATTCATTTTCTGCCCTTCAGAGAAAGACAACCCACGTAGGGGAAAAGGGGTGAAATCCTAAAAACCACCTCAGCATTGCCATCCAAAACTGGCACCCAATAGAGCCTCAAGAGATCAGGGCTCAGCTACTGGATCTACTCTGAACTTGAGTCACTTTCTCTGTGCTTAAATTCCTCCATTTGTTTATTCCTGGAGAAGTCTCTAAACATCCCTCCAAGAAAACCTGCAAGGACTGAGCTTTAGAATTTCTTTTTTGGTACTCATGGGTATACACAAGGCAGAACTTGGAAGTGAAAGCAGACAATTTAACAATCAAAACCTGAGAACTCTTCTGTATTGGTAAGAAACTGTTTTGCTCTTGAGATGCAGATTTTACTTTCCCAAATGAGGACAAGGTATGCTTTTTGATGCAGCAGATTCCTTATGCAATAGCAGTGATTTTCTTGTCCTGTGCTTTTCATTTACACCTGTACTTTGTGGCCTTCTGAACAAATAAGAGAGTTCCATTAAAGACTGCACCACTGTGAAGTATATTTATGATAACAGCTGAAAAAACTGCTTCAATAGCAGCTAAAAGGCAAAGTCCAAGCAACTCCTAGATCATGTCCCTATTTCACTTATATCCAGCTCTTCTTTCTCATGCCAGGCAACTTCAGGTTCTTAATTTTAGTTGAATTTTCTATCACTTCCATTTTCCTCTGAAGGCCCAGAGTATGCTTTCTGCTGCTACAGATAAATCCCTAGCCCTTTCAGCCTTCTCACTTAGACCATTGTAATTCTGATTCAGAGCTTGCCATTCCCTTCCAAAGGTTGATATTTGATCCTCCAACTTTACAAGATGTTCCTGGGCCTGATATTTCACGTTAATCCCACCTCCTAATTCTCTAATCATCTCACATACCACATGAGATGGAACCTCGGAGGATAAATTCACTAACATTGCTGCTGGCTTGTGAGTCATCACAAGTTAGGGACTGAGAAACTGTAATTTAAAAATGCTTCTCTGCAACTTCTTCCCCTGAAGCATTTCACCCGATCAACAAATGATGCTCAGGGGACTTCTGTCTTCTCAACATCATATTACATGCCAGAGATAAAATATTATTGAATCAAAAAGTTCAGGTAAACCTTAATAAAATAAAAAAAAAAGGAAGAAAAGGCATAAAAAACATATAAATTCCTAGGAAAGCAAACTCACATTTCTCAAGCTAAGCTATCAGAGTTTAATTCTTATTATTATAGCATTCTACAATGGTACTTCGATGTCTCACCTGAGATTCAGACCTCATCCTGGCACGTGCTACATGAAAACACAGTGAAAAACAGTTCTTTCCCTTCTGTGTTTAAAATCTATATAAAACCAACACAATACTCAAAGTAGAGTCATTTGTATATCACATTCCTGCTCTTAGACCTGCAGCAGAGTTGAGGCAATTTTGAGGTCTCTCAAGATCACCCCTTTTACCGGGAGTCAGGGAGGAAACCAACATCAAAAGAAGGAAACCAACATCAAAAGACAACACAATCCAGGAGCAAGGTGGAGGTTAAAGCAAGGACCTCAGCAGGTCCATAAAAATACCCCATTGTCCATCTTCCCCAAGGCTCCTGCTGCCTTTGCTCAGGACAAATAAAGTTGATGCTGGCCAGTGCAAAACTCATTTATGTGGGACTGTTATTGCACTATTAGCAGTGGGGTAAAAGAAAGAAGAATCTGCCCAGCCTGGGTTGTCACACAGCTCTTGTTCTGAGCCTCATCTTTCTCTGTTGTCCTCAGCCCTGATATTCATTCAAACTTTTGATAAAATACCAGCACTGAGACGTGAGTGATTTGTCATCTTTATACCTTGTAAATGCAGCATAAAAATAAGTTAGACTGATTGAGATTACACTGTTGAGGCAAAACAAAATAGGGATCAAATCCAAACTGACAGCTACATCAATTTTATTAGTTTGAAAAGAAAAATTTGCAAAAAAACTCTAATCCAAAAACCAATAAAGCACTTTGCCAAATATGATGTTATCGGAGACTCGTCATATTAAAAAAAGTTCTATTAAATCTCCCACTTTCAAGTTCAGCATCAAAAACACTCAGTTTAAATGATATTTCTGTCATTTTTTTTCTTAACCTTCATGAAAAATTTACTATACCATGCTTAGAATTACTTGAATAATACATATCTTGTTTTAAATTCCAGTTATTACATGCACTTGTAAAATGCTATTTGATTTGATTTTTTCCTCCCACACCTTAAGCAAAATATGTGACAATTTTGTTTTCTCTTGGGTAGCATGTATACGAGCTAACCCATTCCTGAGGGATTTTCAATTGCCAGCTAATCCAAAGCTATTTCTTTTAGAATTGCATCCAATGAAGTTAATGGTCTCAAGGGGCTTTTTTTTGTAAACTCCAGAGTGAGTGCAGGGTTGTTTTTTGCTTTGGGTAGTTTGGGTTTGTTACATAAAAGGGTCCATAATATATTTTCTCTTTCCTTGCCTTCACACACAAAAAAAAGCAAACTACAAGCCCACAGCAGCATGGGAAGCAACCTCCACTGCCCAAAGGCTCTGGTCTTGCAAGATGGCCAAGAGTAATAATAAATCTTTTTTCAGAGTCTCTTTACTTCTATTGTGATTATATGCAGGTCCAAGGGTATTTACCGTATCTTCCACAGAGAAATCGTTAAATAGAATTGTTATGTAAAGAAATAAATAAAGCAAACAAAAAACCTTCCAAATTCCATACACCTTACTGTTCCTTTGTTCCACCCACCACTTCACTCATATGGACTTGATCTCAGAACAGAACTTCACCTGATCTTTGCTTTTTCCAATGCCTTTACATCTAATTTTTCCAAACCAAACCCTTGAATTGATTTTGGATCTCCTATCTGACTCCATGGATTTTTGAGAAATAATGGAGCTTTTATCCCTCTGTTTTTAGAGCTGGATCAGTGATGGCCCTGGTTCTAAACAGCAAAGTAGGTTTCATCCTTTTGATGCCCCAAATATCACAAGGTCAAAAAGATCTGGGAAACATGGAGAAGTCTCTCATCTCTACTTGAAGCAGTTCTGTTCAGTTTCTTAACTCTTAATGAACCCCACAGAAAAATGTGAGCATACAAAAGTGGTCTGACTGATTAAAAAGAGGATATCCCAAGAGGAGCTAATTTAATATTAGATCAAATGAGCTGGAGTTGAAATTACCATGTTTTTGTTGACTACTTTAACATATTCAGGGAAGGCGCAGGGATCTTTACATATTTCTGAGTCTCTTTGTAGTATCATTCTTCACACGTTACACTAGTCAGTGTGGAATACATGGATTTGAAGGGATGAGGGGGTGGGAGAACTTCTGGAGTGGATTACTGATGTACCCCAGAGAAGTTTATTAAAGTGATAAAAGAAAAATCCTATCAGAATTCATTTTCTGGTTTGTTTTTTTCTGTGTTAAACTGTGCAAGGCTCTAACAATAAAGCTCCCCACAACGCTTGCTGCTTTCGTGAGAATTAGTAGCTCAGCTTAATACATAATCAAATTGTCAGAGAAGCCACAGTGCTCTTCCCCCTCCTCATTCCCTGTGTTGTGATCTCTGATTAAAGAAAGACTTATCCAAGACTTCCAGGAATACTTTCTGGCAAATTTCTTGCCAATGAAGAAATCATTATAAGGAAATGCGACTCTGCTTTTCAGCTTAGCTCTTGTTTTCTTCTTTCAGAGCAGCAGCAATGCTTTCTCATGTCAGTTAGGCCCACAGATATTTTAAAGCAAGATAGGAGAAAGCAGAAGCTGCTTTATTAAAAATTTGACAGTCAATACTGTAAAATTTTGGTATGTACTTTAATGGTGCAAACTGCCTGTGAGCTGAACCACTCCAGTTCATTCCAGCCTTATTTTGGACATCCCATCACGTGTCTGTGGCTTTGGACATAAAATCACAGAATGGTTTGGGCTGGAAGGGACCTTAAAGATCACCAATTGCCCTGCCATGGGCAGGGACATAAGCTAGAACTGTTTTCTGCTTAATTTTGTCTGAAACCCAAGCATTTCACAGCAGACTGTTCTCATTTGTCCTACATTTCCTGAATTGGTAAACAAAGTTGTTCTGCAATTAACTAAGAAAAAAAATCCATCCTAAATCCATGGACTAAGGTTCCAGGAGAACAGAAATAGTGATGAACAAAGAGCACAACTATTCTTTCACTCTGAGTGCCTTCACAAGACCTCAGAATCATCCCAGACTAGAATATCAAATAAGTGTTAGTGCATGGATGTAGTACCAACTGTATTTGAAGGTAATGGAAAGGTTTGGGTTTTTCAATTTCATGTGTTTCAAGCAGCTAAAAAGAGACTGAAAGATGATGGACTGAAATTCTTAGGTACAGGGATGGTTCAAAATTCAAGGAGATCGTCTGCAAAATACCTTTTAGCAGGTAACAGTGAGACATCGAGCACAGCCATGAAACTATTGACACTCTAGCTCTCATCTTTGTCACATCAACACAGAAAAGACATTCCCAAAACTGCTTCTCAAAAACCAGACGAGTTTATCCACCAATAGAACAGCAAAGCCCAGCAGTCAGCCAGATCAAAGAGGGTCAGTCACCTGTATTCTCACACAAGAGATCAGTCAACTGGAAGTGCTGCAGGCTGCAATTAACTAAGAAGCATTTTCTTTTTAGTCCAACATTTCCTTTTTAGTCCAACATTTCCTTCTTAGGGCCAACACACAGAAAAAAATTGCTGAGTAACTTGATGGACATGAAGTGTCACTCTTTGTTCAGTGTTAGAAGAGAAGACAATTAACTGGAATAGCAAGTGGGATACATTCCTCTAATAAAAAAAACAACAAAGATAATACGAAAACAAGGGTCATAGTGATAGAAATACATTTGCAAAAGCAATTGGCACTAAAAGGAAAAATTTCAGGTGCTGATATCAGACCTACAGCAATTTTTGAGAAGACAGTGTGAGAGATCACTGAGGTTCCATGACAGACCTTCAGTGCTGGAGGCCTGAGTTGCATACTGAGGTACAGAGAGAATTTAGGAAAATAAATAAACAACTGTATTTAAAAAGCCCCCAAACCTATGTTAATTATGAACAGGGCTAAAAAAATGCCAGAGGTTTTGACTTCAGAGCTATGAAGCATTAGGAAGTAAACTAATCTAGACAGACCTTTGAGTTGTAAAACAGCTGAGAGTTTATTGTAGATGGTTGAGGGCAAAATGCTTAAAGGAAGAGCATGAAGTATTAACATGACAGAAAAGTCACCCTAAAAAGACGTCTTCTTTCTAGTGCTGATCAGATTTCATCACATATTATCAGGGTATGGTGGTGCAACCTGCAAACACAATAAACATCAACTCACCTTGTGTGAGAGACTGGAACCTTGCTGGTTACTGGCTCAGAACAATCTGCTGTAGACACGAGGGAGGAACAGCCAACAAACAAAAATAAGCTTGGAACAATCACACCCAAGTTTTGCTTTCTTTTGCTTTGTTTGGTTGTAACATGGGACAACATTTTGCACTTTTTGTGCCTTCCCCATAGCTCAAGGAAACTAGAGGAAGGATTGCCAGTATTTCACTTTCTGTGGTATTCAGTTCTATCTTAGTCTTAAACCATTAATGTTACCTCTGATGCAAAGTCTTACATAAAAACATCACGTACAGAGGAGATTTTTCAGCTCAATATTTTTACACATACTTTAATTTTTTTTGAGGAATCAATTGTGTGCCTACTGATTATCAGCCCAAGAAGATGTTCTCCAAGAACAAACAAAGAAACAATTCTCAAACCTGATTTTCCATGTACACATTCTGCAGCTATTCTTCCAGCTGTGAAAAGCAGATCAGACACTCAGACTTTCCCAGCTGTGCAGTGAAGCTTATGCTGTTCTGCAAAAGGTATGCAGACCCTTCTAGTAACATTCTCAGCAGGTTAATAACTTATTTTATCTCTCTGATGTGACACTGTTTTAGTCATAAAACAAAATAAACAGATGTAAGTTCACCAACTCTCCTCTCAACCATCATTATTATCTTCACTCTAAAATCTGGAGCAGGATTTCACCCCACAGATCTGCTTGTGTTCATGGAGGTATTCAAACTCAAAATGTATTAACTGATACCAGCTAATTTTGGTGCCACCAGAAACTTCTCACCTTTGGCATCATCCTCCAGAATCTGATTTGGTGTTTCTTTTTGTTTACATAGCAGTATCCACAATAATACAAGAATTTGGTAAGACACAAAATATAGACCATGAAACCAAAGGCTGTTCACTATTTCTGCCATCTCTCTGTGTGTATCCAACATTTTCCACTCAACAGCTTCCTGTTAGCAATGAGCCTGCCAGGCTCAGTAGACTAGACTACAATAATCAACCACAATTTAGAACTGTAAACTCCCTGCATTTAACATGTTAGTATGCTTAAATGGTAAATGGTGAATGGAAATCTTGAAATATAAGAAACCAAGAACATCACAGCTAGTGAAGGGGCAGGTAAAACACAAAAATTCCCACGTGAGAAAATGCATTTGGAAATAAATCATGATTTTTTTTGATGGGGCGTAACGGAAAACTTGAAATTACTTGCACTCAATGACCATATTGTCCATATCTGAGTAAATGCTTTGCAGATAAATCAGTTTAACCTGAAAAAGATTAAGTTTAAAAAAATATAAAAATTGTTTAAACAAGGGATAATAGTGTGACATTGGGAAAAATATGTAATGAAGATTTGCAGACCAGGTGGGTCACTGAGTTGTGTACAGATTTACAGAGAATAAATGTGATCTCATTCCCCAAGAGGTACAGGTATAGACCTGGTGAATTATTAGAACTATAGAAATCTGAGTTCACAATGGCATTTGAACCAGAAGGCACTGGCAGATATCTCCAAAGTAAATCTTTTTCACACTGTGAAGGCTCTGAATTCAGGACAACTATCATTCTCTTATGCAGGGAAAATAACAGCATTGATCAGATGAAATACTCCCCAATCCACCCAGAATTTGCAGCTCAAGGCACACGTGATATCCTGATCTCCAGTGACTGATGAGGAGATCACAAAAATTCTGTAAATAACAGCAGCAAGGCTCCAAAAAAAACAAATCAAACAGGGATGACACGAAACCCAACCACAGATGTGGCCAGGATTTTGATGGATTAAGACTAGGCTACAACTGGATAAAACTTTTGAGAGCTAGTGCATAAGGCTACTGCAGGAATTGGTAACAGAGACAGAAAAGAGAAACAGTCAATGTTTTACATTTGGCCGGTTACTACAGGCACTGGTGCCCCTGCTTGGGTATGATGATCATGATAGTCCTGTTGAAAAAAAATATCAAAAGCAGACCAGGAAGATGGAAGAAAAAAGAAGAGATTGGTAGAGATCTGACAGATTCACCTAGCCAAGGAAGTCCCATGTCCACAAGCAGTGACCACAGAACCATACTGAGGTATTCAAGTCTCAGGGCTAGCAGCCCGTGTGGATAAAGAACCAGGAGTTCCTCACACTACAGCCTTATTATACAGCTGAGTCGAGAAGTCATGGAGAAACACTCTCCTGAATGCAGAAAAAATACCAGAGAGGGGATAAAAGTGTCCAAAGTACTTTCTGCTGTCATCCATTTTAAATCAGTTAGGCACTGTGTCTCTCTGTTTGACTAAACCAAATTATTCTTAATGACAGAGTACAGAAGTGAGGGACTCAGCCTCTAGCAACTCTCTTCTTCACTGCATCATCTCTATAAAATAACACTCTTCCAAAACTTTCTGATGTGGAGGTTGAACCCTCCTTCTCTTTCCTCCGTTTGCCATGGGGGGGAGCATGATGAATTTAAACCTGTGCAGCAGAGGCACACTGCTGCACTCTAAAGAGCATAAACTACAGCAACTCTGTCTCCAAAATAATTCTCTTCTATTTTGTGGGAATAAATAAGTGTACTAATAGGTTAAATGGGAATAAATAAGTGTGCTAATAATAGGTAAAAAAAATGAAAATAAATTCTACAAGTATCAAATGGTAGCTTTCAGAAAAAAACCCAATAACAAACCAAAAAATAACCAACAAAACTTTAGTGTTACCATTAAAGCATACAACACTTTTGTCTTTAGCAAAACTTACTCATCACTTGAGGGTTTTCTGGCATTTCAGAATTATAACAGGCTAAATTCACTTGTGAATGTGTAACTCCTTGAGGCGTCTCAGTGGGAGACTGAGCACATTTGGCTGTATTGAGTGTCAGGGCACACAGGCCACAGCTGAAGCTGGTCTGGGATTCTTTCAGACAAAAACGGCTGGGGCTGCACCCTGTGTGCTCAACTATCCTGATATGGGCAACCTCCCTTGGGAAATAATGGGGTCTAATGGGATGCACACTGTGAAAGATGCACAACTGCACCAAGGCAAAAGAGTTACATCGGGGATTAATTTGGCATTTACTCTTCCGATGGTTTTTTCTGGGCTTGTAGCTATTACTGCTCCTCTGGCACAAACCCAGATTAGCCATTAGTCTGTGGATTGCCACTACTCTGCCAAGCTTTTAGAACATAAACAAAAAATAAAAGCCACTTTGCTAAGATGACAATAAACATTTAAAACCCAATAATATCTCTGTGCAACTTTGGTAACAGTAAAATATGGAGGCAGCTTTCATGTACAAACATGGGAAATGGGCTAAAATCATTAAGGCATTAGAGATGTTACATAATTAGAATTGTCATTTTATATTTGCTACAATAAAAAAAGCTATTTTACTTAGAGTAATTACCATCAGTGATTGGTGTTATTGTATATGCTGATTAAAATGTTTATTTCTGTGAGGAGAAAATTAATTGAGAAGTGGCACAAGAAAGCTAAGGATAGGGAGTCGGGCTTTAACAATATGTTACATGGAACACAAAGCCAGGGCCTTAACATATTTCTAATTTGATTTCCTGAAAAGTGTCTTAATCTAGACTGTGTCTGCCTTGCTGTTGCTTTGATTTAATTAGCCTAAAGAACCATTATTTCCATTTTATCTTCTCCTATACAGAAGGAAGAAGAAACCAAATCTTTTTGTTGCCTTCATGTGGATCGTACAAATTTATTTGATGAAGTGAAGAATATTATAATTTTTTTAAAAAGTTGATCTTCAAGCCTTATCTTTCAAAAGCCAGGAGAATTTCAGGAATGTGCCAAGGAGGAAAGGGGTAACGTGCAAGGTATTTTAGGAATGTGGGATTTCTTGGGTTTCTTAAACGAAAACACTGCTTTTAGCAGAAAAAGACTGGCACGATTTGTGATGCACTGGTAGCCTTACTAGATCTGGATATTGATAATATATGAATATTTGTGTGAGGAAACAAGGAAAAGAATCTCTGTGACTCTAAACAAGATGGACAGCTTGTCTGCTAATGGCTGGGTAGAATCAGCCTCCCTTTCTCCCCCACCCCAAACCAAAACCACTTCAGTGACACCAGAGTTCCACCCTGAGCAAAAACTTCTGTATATGTGATATCTCTTACTTAACTGCCCATCACCAAAACAACCTTTTCCAGAGTTAGTTTTACTAGAGGGTAAAAACACAGAGCTGTTCTAGTTCCCCCTTCTTGGCTAGCCTCGCTAAGAATCGTTTCATCCTCTCTGCAGCACTTCTAGCCCAGGCTGGGTTTACTCTGCTGGAGGAGCAGTGATCAGAGCTGTGGGCTCTAACAGAGGTGTCTTCTGCAGCACAGCTCGAGTGAGGGCAGCACCTGCCTTGCCTCTGTGGACAGAATTGTTTCCATTTCACGCTCTGAGTGTTCCTGCCCCACGGACTCGCCACAGCACTGGTGGCTCAAGGTCTCTGTGGGTGCCTGTTCCACACATTTTTCAGCTCAGCTTTCTTCTAAAAGTAGCAGCCAGCACATGAAAACAGGAATGGATGCTTTTAATCCTCAAAAAACAAAAAAAAAACCTGAAAAAAACAAACCCAAACAAACAAAAAACCCCAGAAACAAACAAAAACAAAAAACCCAAACAAGCAAACCATCCAAAACCCACCAAAAAATACCCCAAAACCCCCAAAACAAAAAACAAACAATCGAAAAACAAAACAAAAAACCAAACCACAAACAACGACAAACAAACAAAAACCAAAGACATTGCAGTTTGCACTGCTCAACCTCAATTTCTTTTTATTACTCGAAGGTAAATATAAATAAAATATATTGCATCTCATCTNAAAAAACCCTGAAAAAAACCAAACCCAAAACATACAAAAAACCCCAGAAACAAACAAAAACAAAATCCCAAACAAGAAAACCATCCAACCCCCCCCCCAAAAAATACCCCCAAACTCCCCAAAACAAAAAAACAATCAAAAAACAAACAATCGAAAAACAAAACAAAAAACCAAACCACAAACAACGACAAACAAACAAAAACCAAAGACATTGCAGTTTGCACTGCTCAACCTCAATTTCTTTTTATTACTCGAAGGTAAATATAAATAAAATATATTGCATCTCATCTTTCATTCCCTCTCTCCCCTTTTTTCTTTCCTGTCTTTTCCTATCTGACAGCCCCACACTCAGCCTCACATCCTTACCAATTGTGAGTTGCACTGCTTATTTTGGCATTTTGCCTCTTTATCTTATTCCAACTTAAAACCTTCTTTCATTAGTCTCTATTTTTTATTTTTTTTTGTGCATATACCTGAAAATAACTTTACCTATTAGCCTTGACTTCTTTCACAAAGTTTAAGTCAGCCTGGCTTTTATCAAGTCTTATCTGTGCACAGCCTGAGCTCCAGCCTGCAGCTTCCTGTGAGGCTCAGGGCTCCTTTCAACCTCCAAAGACATTTTCCTCTTGGAGTGTATTTTGGTTATGCTGGATTTGCAGCTCTGCTATAGCTGTGTTTCCCCTGTTCAGTATTCTGGTTTCTGATTGTCTTCTGTGCCTCTGATGAAGAAAAGAGTGAAATTCCTACATATTGAAGTCTCTGAGCTTTTCACGTCAGGTCACTTCTCCAATCAGTTCTTATCTCCTTCAGGGTTTCCCCTACTGCAGTAACAAGAGACCTTAAAGGCCAAAGAAATCTCTAATTTTCTTTTCTCATGGCCACCATATCCAGTTTATTTTTTTACCAGCCACTATGAACCAGAGAGACTTCTCAAAAGCTGAAAGAGTTTACAGATCTTGTATTCATTTTTTGGCACTTGTGCAAATACAGTATCTTTAAGTAACCTTTACTTTACAAAGCAAAGCCAAGGAAAGACTAAATGGTTTCTCTCAAGATCATACAGGACACCTTTCTCAAAGCAGAAAAGGGAGGATTTTGGCTTCCTCTGCTGAAATTGAATCAAACTTGTTCTCCTCCTCTGCATTCTGATATAAGCCCCTCATAGACCTCATCAGCAATCAGGCACTTGTTCCTACACTTATTTTTCCAACTCACCTGAACTTAATTTCAGTAGTTAGGAATCATGGTGAGGGGAGCAGGAAGAGCAGGAATAGGGGAGGGAAGCCTTGAGCACTGCAGCCTACAAAGACATACATTTACCAATTCTATTTAGTCCTGCTGTGTTAAGGATACACAAGCAGGCAAAATCCAAAGAACAGGGAGAAGTTCCTGTGGCAATGCTGCTTAGTGTGCTCTACCCCACTGAGCTTCAAGAGCTGCTCTAAAACCCCCTTTTCCAGGACTGTGGAAACAAACACAACACGGGTGGGACAGCGCACCTCAAAAAATCCACAAACAGTGGCACCTCTGCCTAGGATGAAAATGCCATTCTAGTACAGCTCAAATGTCCCACAGCAGTGGGCTGAGGACCTCTGAGAAAACAATTTTGGTGCAACACGGCACTGCAAGAAACGTCTGGATGGTTGGAAAACCAGAACTGTATCTGAGCCACGGCATCAATTTGATTTAAAACTTAATAACTTTCTGTTTCCAGAAATAAAGCAAAGTTGTTATTTAATGGCTGAAATACTGCCATTTTCTCCAAATGCCAGTAATAATTTAAATTCATGACTCCTGTATTATTCATGTGGTCCAATTTAATAGGAACAGTATTTCTGGTGCTCAGTGTTTATGAAGAGTCTCTCTTTAGGGTATACCTTACTTTATGTCAAACAGATGCTAGAAATAACTACCTGGTGTTCTGCTGCTGTGAACTGGGGATTAAAAATAGGGCTCATAATTTTCTAACCTGAACAAGAGAAAGTATAAGGAACTTTTCTTGACAAGATACCAATCTCTTTTTTTCCTTCTTTGCATTTATCTCTTCTGTTCTTTCTCTCTTCACTCAGAAACAGTAGTTGTGACAAAGCAAGATTTACAGACTCAAAGAAAACCCCACTTTTTAAATTCCATGATTTGCTACACCATTCCTGAGGCCTCTTCAAAGATAAAAAACCCCAAGCATTGTAATTATTGCAAAGATGTTGAGAAGCAGTGGCACAACTGGAGCAAGCCACCCATTTTCCCCTTCTGAGAACACACCTGCAAATGCTCCTGAAAGTCAGGGTAAGGTAAATATACGATCTTGTAGGTGTGAAAGTATTTTTCACATGAAACACAAACTAAAACAAGTGTTTGCTTATTATTTATAAAACTAATTACTTTTTGAAAAAATAAAGAAATCACAACAACCTTGAGAGATTCACAGAATCATAGATCCCTTCATATCTCTAGGGCTTTTTGTTTTAACAAAGTACTTTGGTATCATTTTCATACCTGTGTTTTTCTATGGAGTACTAGAAGAAGGAGGAGTAGTTATTTGATGTTCAGTTATTAGCAGAGGTCTCTAACTGGAATAAATACTTCATAAAACAGTGCAGGGTATTCAACAGCAATTCAGTACCCAGCAGCTCAAGGTACTTCACTCTGCCTTACTGAATGTCTCAATGTCACCCTGAAAAAAATAGTGAAAATCTTAATTCAACTTCTTTCTAGCAAAGAAAATCTACAAACTAAGTTTAGAAATCTGTCTTCAGATTATTTAAAGTATCAGCCATCCTATAAAGCAATTCTGTGTTCTTTTCACAGTATTAAAATCTATACATTTATTATTTCCTCCAAAATGTGGTTGTTATCTACACATGTAACTAGTATATTAGTACTTCTGTTTCCTGCTGACTTGGGCTGTAATTCTTGAATTATTTGTCCCCTGATCAACTGAAATAGGGCATCAGCATTAGGGTGTGACTCTAAAACGAAACTGAATAGGATGCAAAGGTTAAAAGCAGAATAGAAGAATTAAAACCAAAGATTGCCTCTTATCAACATCCTTAAAATAACAGGATCACCAGCCACTGCATATTGCCTTTTTAATTTTTTTTCCTTATTAAGATGTTTATTGAAAGCAAAACTACTGAAAACAAATGGAGAGACAGGTTATAAATTTGCCTAGGATGAAAACCAGAATAGATTTCCATTAGCCTGCTTAGAAGTATCTCGAAAGATTTACTTTAGGGACAATCCAGAATTCGTATTTTATATAGTGTATGCATGTACTAGGAAAAACAAAGATCCATAAACAACCCATAAATTGGCTTTTCTTCACAAAAAAAACATTGTGGATGTTTTGACTTAGCATTGTTAAAGATAATCTGTGTATTATCTCTATTATACATATCAATTTCATAGTATTTATACATCACACTGCCATGTACTGCAAGCTTTTCCCCATCCACTCTCAAATTAGCAGCCTAGAGTGATCATTAAATTAAAAAAAACCCAACCAAACAAACAAAAAGCAAAAAAAAAAAGCCAAAATAAAACAACAACAACAACAAAAAAAAACTACCAAAATGCCCCACACAAACCTCACCACAGACACTTCTCATTTCTTTTTTTTTAGTCACTGAAGAGGAATTAGTCTCTCTTTCACTCTAACAATGTGTGAGATCGATCAAAATTTCTCTCCTGCAGCTGGACTAGAAAGCAGCAAAGATTTTTAAAAATAAGGTTTTAAAAATAAGGTCATAATTATCATGATGCATTTAATAAGAGCACCAGAAAATTTCCAACCTTTCATAAAAGCACGCTTACATACAAATGGGCACACAGATAATTCGGTGTGCTAATGTAGAACAGCAGGGATATGAAGGGTGACCTGGATGATGACACCACTTCTCTGCATTAATAAAAAAGTATTGTGCCCAAAGCTATGAAAATAAATTAAGAATAATGCATTTAGATAAAGTGACAAAGTTTTACTTGATGTTTTCGCTTTATGATATAAAATGCTTTTGACATTAGTCTTCACATCTTTGAATAAATCATCATTACCTATTGTCTGTTTCTGGATATTACTACACTATCTACGAAATTTTTTCTCAGTTAGCTTTCTGCTTTGTCTCTGACAAAGAGATCTTTCTTCCCCAAACCAAAAAAAATTCCATTCAAAACTCCTTGCCACTCGATTGATCTATTGTTAAAGTAAAATACTTGTCAGCTTTTATCAAATCCACATTTCAATTTGCTCCAAAACAGAAGTTAGCAGTCTGAGATTGCAGTGGGTCTGATGGGTAAACAAAATAAAAGACATATTAGAAAAGAAATGGGTAACAATATTTCTGGTAGCTATTTTTTCATAGAGAGCAGTAATAAGAGAAACCCAGAATTGTGATACTAAACTGATTTATTGCAGAAATTCTGCAGTACTTATAGGCTTTTCTTTTAACATAACGTCACCACATTTTTTTCATGTTCCACATTTCTGTGGAAAAACACAAAAATTTTCCCTTGCAATCTACAGCACAAACTTGTGCATCTAGGTTAAAAATAACTTTGTTTCCCTTCTTGAAGTTTTTTTTTTATTGTTAAAAAAATCTGGCAGAAATTTGCACACCCTAAATGAACGTATCATTATTTCTGTGAAATCTGAAGGGGCAGAAACTGATGCACAGGAAGTTCCACTTGAACATGAGGAACCTTTCCAGTGTGACCATGAATGCAGTTACATCTTCAGATCAGGATTTTTTTTTTTTTTAATGAATTGGTTTATTTATTCCCAGCAATGATGTTGCATCAATCTATGGGGACACCGGTTTATTTTTTGTTTTGTTTTTTTCAGGTGCAGCTAAGCAAGACTTAGGTGGTAAGAATATCAGATGGAGGGGGAAACCAACCCAGAAATCCTCACTTCACAATTCCAGAAGATCAGCTATGAGTAAGCAGGATGTGTATCTCACACAGTAGCCTCAAATTAAATCAGTACCTGGAAATTAAAAAGCTATGAGTTAAGAAAATGACAAAAGAAACATTAACTGGACTTGAGTTCAGCTGCATACAGCAAATCACTGATACGTCCACACCTTTCACCTTTCCACCTCTGCCCTCTGTGTGATTCAAATTGAGGTTTTGCATCTTTGTGTTAAAATAGAGGATAACTCTGTTCAAATCTCCACGACAGACACCCCTAAACCTAAACAGAACTGGAGGTAGAAGGACCGAAGTGAACAACTCATGTAAAATCTAACGCATCAAGAAGGAATCAGAGAGTTCTGTGCTTGTCTGCTCATCTTCTCTGTAAAAAACTAAAATCAAAATTTAAAAAAATTGCAATAACAAAAAACCCACTGTAGCCTGTTGCCCAGGAGCTATTTCTGATTACACAATAGGGAAATACAGAAATGTTTTCCTCAAACTCTGTTCTGAATTACAGCACCTATTCAATCAACAATGGTAGCAATGATCAGAGAAAAGAGGAAAGAAAGCTGCTGCTTATTTACTGAGGATCTTAAAAGCCTAGATGAGAAACTCAGCCAAATCCAAATATACCATAAAGTTAGAGCATTTATCTACCTTGTTTTCTACTCATGCTGCAGCTGAATACTCAGCTGAGATTAGAACCCTGTTTGGTTAAAGCAATGGAAATAGATTCTGTTATGGACATTCTCCCAGTTCGCAAATAATAGAATTAAACTGGCCATAAACAGCAAAAATAAACCAAAATAAACTGTAACCAAAATAAACTACACTCTAAACCCAAGTAAGCATCCCTCTGGGAGTCTGTGCTCTCTAACAATATCAATTTATTTAGATGGTATCAGTGGCACCTCGGCCTGGGGTGAAAGCACTGAACATTCCCTTCCTGTGTGGAATCATTTCACAGGCTCATGTTGCTCAGGATAAACACTTTAGGAAGCATCTTGTTTAATTTGCTTTATTGCAAATGATGAATATTGCTCAAGCACTTTGCTTGTCAATGAAAAATTAATAATCATATACTATGATCGATACATTATGTAGATTAACTTTTTTTTTTTTCTGAAAGGTAGGAATGCAACACAACAGAAGCAGTTTTTCCAAAATATTTGGATCCTCAAGATATTCATATTTTGGTGTATACTTTGACCACTTACTGTGGAAAACTCTATTCCATCACTGCCTCTGTTTCACTGTGTTTCTAATGTGCTATTTTCTGCCTAGAGGCATCAACATTATATTAAATATATTCTTTAAAATTAGCCGAGAAGCAACAACCACAAGTTGAAAAAAGCCTACATCATCAAGAATGTCCTTAGTCTAAAACAGTTTTGTTGAAAATACAAGGTCCAATATTTTAAAATGCTGATATTTGGAATAATTATGCATGTAGGCACTCAGATTAGAAAGGAACAACTAAATTTTAGGGTAAAGTAAAACTGAGATTTTATACTAGGCCATGAAAAGTTCCATTTCCAAATTCTCCCAGTTCTTTGAGATTAAAACTAGCTGGAGCTTTCCATAATGTAACATTGATTACTGTATGTATACTGAGCTAATCTGTATTTATGAAGAATTAATCCCACGCTGAAAATTAGAAATCATTAACAGGACTCAAGAGAGGAAGGTTTCACAGACTTGGAAGCAAAACTATATGTTCTTCACATGTCTGTGAAAATATATACTCTTAGCTGGAAGAGAAAAGAAAAAAAAAGATTTTTTGGGATATTTTTAAGACCTCTAGCAAGGAGAAACAAGCAATACCCATATGAGCAGGAGACAAGCATTAAGGTCTGCCAAAGGACAGACTCCCATGTGACACCAGCAGAAAGAAGAAACAATTCCAGCTCATACTTTTAAAATATTCTGGTAGGGCATGGTATCAGCCGTGACAGGAGTAAACATCCATTAGGCATCACAGAGTTACATAAATACAATTAAAATTGCTGTCTCCCTGCGTATCAAGGGTTCTGGGAATGTCTGGAATCTAAGAACAACCAGATATGTGCTGCTAAATTTTTAACACAACACTCATTTAATAGTTTTTAATGTTTACTAACCTGCTAGAGTGATGAACAGGTCAATTAATTATGTTTTTATCTGAAGATGAAAAGTTACTTTCTGGTGCTTAGCAGAACTACATCATGGTTACCACACCACTGTGGCATTATTATACTCACAGCAGGGGTGAGAATATTTCCTGTAGAACAAGAACAATTTTTTTCCCCTTGTAAGTAGTGTAACCCTACTTTGGCACAGAGGGTGGACTGGAGCATCTCCTTCCAACCCCAGCCAGTTTGTGATTCTGCAATGTGCTCTCAGTCTGATTCTTTTGACTGTCACAGACAAAATCAAAATGTGTAAATTTAATGTAACTTTTTTTATGAATACTTAAAACATAATCGCATCTTCTTTATGGGTCTTCTGCTGGTTTAGTCTCATTAAAATTCATTCTTCTGAACGCACAGAGCAGAGAAAAGGCTGCTAACATGTCACAATAAACCAACTGTCTGAAACTCTGCAGAAGGAAAAACAACCCTGTAACATTTGCCTTGTGCCTCGTAGTTTACGAGAGAAGATATCTAGAAGCAGCTGTAAAATAGTCATAAAATAAAATTGGAATTTATATCAAAATCATTCTTAATACCTTGGGGCTTTTCTATCTCTGCATAGTTTACCCTGAGAGATTTAGTGGTGGAGTTTTATGTTAACGGGCTGAAAGTTATAGTGGAGTTGTCAGCGATGCTGCCTCTTTTTGGTGTGTCTGCCTATATATCAGTCTATTTAGTTTTAAATAGCGAGATAGTAACCCCCAGGAGGTGCAATATGAGAACGCTATTGGCAACAGCTGAGCAGTTCTAGACCTGTTAAACATCCTTAATGAAAATGCTACTGAATCCAAGCATTTGTTTCGGTTTTGTTTTGATGTTGTTGGTTTTTTTTTTTAATTTTTTTGTTTTTCAATAACGTGTTTTGGTTTGTTTTTAATGGAGGCCGTGAGAGGCAGGATGAACTTGCACACCACCCTTCCCAAATTCCTCTGCCAAAAGATATTCCTTTAAAAACAAAAAAAACAACAAAACAAAGCAGCATGAGGAACTGCAATAAAATTCCCATACATTTGTGAATGAATGATGAAGCTTTTGCTGTATGATGGTGTCTGGGGCAGTAGTGAAAAGCAGCCACTATAAAGACATTTGTAAAAAATAATGTTGACCTCAAGTCCTCTTCTAAGATAAGGAAGATAAGTATGTGTACACATATGTGATAAGAAAAGTGCAAGAAACAGCTTTATCAAAGTTGAAGGGCTCACATTAAAAAAAAACCCAGAAAATATATGATGAATGCAAGCATCTTACTCTAGGTCTTGCCTCATGAGGAATAATAGCCCTAATGTTTTACAGCTGGGAAATAGAAAAAAAAATTGCACATAAAATATCTCATCAAAACTATGAGATATTTACTTTCACATTCAGACATGATGCTTCCCAGGGCGTGCTGAAGTTTCCCAAGAAAAGTTTGCACAGCTTTACTATCTTGTCAGCTGAATCTCTAGTCTAGCCTCAATATTTATCAAGCTCAGCTTTTATCTTTTCTCTGTAAGCTTGTAAAAATGTGTCATTACAGAACTCAATTAAGATTCCTGTTCCCAGATGCTCCAGTATTCCAACCCAGAAATCTGTACAGTTAGCTTTCAGTTAAGGAGATTCTCAGGAATAAAATGAATATGAACTGGCACAGCCAAAGTACAGCCTGAAATTATTTCCTATTTGTAAAACAAAATGAAGTGCAAATGTTGAATGTATTTCCATTTCTTTGATTACTACTTTGTATAGTGATGCATAACAGAGATCAGTGGAGAAGACTGAAATGAAGTAAGGAGCAAAAGAAAATAAAAACCAATTACCCACAGTTGTTTACAGTATGATTACAGAGGGAATTGTCAGGCATCTTCTTTTGATTAGAAAGATAAGCTCAAAAGAATTTATTTCAGCTCTGTGAACATTAGAAATAGAGAATTCTGCAAGGGATACAAACAGAAAATGAGCTACCAAGTCTCAACCATTTCCCTGGTGCAGAGCAGTGCTGTTGCTCCCTCCGTGTGGGAAGAGGCCACTCAAGTGTGAGCCAACACAAGATCAAGGTGGCCACTCGGGCTCAGCTGAGACTCACACCAACACCACAGATATGAGCACTGCCTCAGAAATGATAACTCTTCAGTTTCCTGGGCATATTTACTTTCACAAACATGGAAAAACTTGCATGTAATTCTTCCTCTTTATTTCCAGTCTTGTCTTTAAATCTTTATCTATGGCCACCGGATGCAGTGTAATGGCTCTTCCAACAGGCCACGCTAAGGCATCAAGACTGACTTTGTGGTGTACCAGTCCTGCTGGTGAAAATTGCAAGTAAAAAAAAAAAACAACCCAGTAGTTCTTTAATAAGTATTTCTTGCTAGGGGAAAGAGGAAGGAGTAGAAAAGGGAGCTACAACAGCAGCTGGAAGCAGAGTGCAAATGTTTGCTGCCGCATCCTTCACCACCGAAACAGAGAGGTGCTCCAAAGAGACTTTGAAAGATTTATGCAGAAGACAAGTTGGAAAATGTTCTGTGAAGTAGCTTTCACTGTCCTCATCCCCTTCAATGAAAAACAGAACTTCTGTTTTCCTTTCTTTTCAAACAGGTAAGTAGTATCAGAATCCAAACTGCTAGGGAGTTGAACTCAAACCTATTTGTTCTTTTCTTTCCTAGAATAGTTGGGGTCAGAAGGGACCTTAGGGATCATCTGCTTCCAGCCCCCAGCCATGGGCAGGGACACCTCTCCCCAGACCAGGTTGCTCAAAGCCCCACCCAACCTGGCCTTGAAAGATCAGAATTCCTGTGGTAGCCAACAGTTCTGGGAAAAGCAGCTCATCTTGAGTCATGCATAGCCATGAAAAATCTCAGGTTTTTTTAGTTTTGATATACCTTTGTAACAATATATAGGGCAGTAGGCAATAGATCAGAATATTTTCTAAATATTTTAGAAGCCCAAAGATACAGTAATTAGGCTGACATAAGACTTTATAATAATAGTAATCAAATATTTTACTATACTGGGGCTCACTTGGGGTCATTAAACACTGTCTGAAATGATGACAGAGCTACAGGCAGCTTAAGAAATAAAGCAAGAACAAAACCTGCACAGCTTTCTTTGCGAGAGATTAATTTCCACTGGGAGTAGAAAGGCTGGGTTCGAGTTATCCTAATCCTCTTGAGCCACTACATGCCTTTAATGAAGTGTGGACAAAGCCACACAGTGCTTAAGAAGCCACAGAAAAGACTTTGTAAAACAGTTTCAAGCCCACAGAGGATGGCACACTTCTTGTTAGAGCAAATAGGTTTAAAAACCTCTGAAAAATTAATCAACTCTGTATGGGATTTAAATTTGCCACGAGCAAAAAATCTAATGACTTTGGCTTGGCAACACGGTGACCGGGGCTAAACTTAGCCAGAATTTGAGGAAGCCTAATAACCCAAGACATGAAACTATTTGATTATCTTGGGACCAAACCAGCTAAGTAATAAATTCCTAGGACAGTGTGCATGTAAGTGTCTTTGCTACCAGTTGACTGTTACCACCTATGCTTGACACCATCTGAAAGGTTGACAGCTTTAAAAAAAAATATAAAAACACCAATCTTCAATAAAAGGATGAAAAGCTGTTAGGTAAGAAAATCTCATCTCAGCATGTGCACTAAGCAATACAAAAGTTTTGTTTAAAAACCTTCTGTTTATTATGAGCTGACTCTATGTGAAAATATGTTGGGGGTTGGAACAAAAGTAATAACTTTTTGCAGTAAGAGGTTTTTGTTTGTTCCAGAACAAGCAGATTGTGTAAGATAAAAACATAATCACCATGGAGAGAAGCTGGATGCCACCTATCTCATTTTAGGACTAAACCAGCAAGGAAAATTTAGGCATCATTCTTCAGCACCTAAACAGCGAGGCACCCTGCTACCCAAAAAAATCTTGAGCTGGGATCAGAGTGCCCAGTGTCTCAGAGACATGGAGAAGGGCAGGGAACTCACAACAAGATTTACAGAAGTCTGTGGGGGCCAGATAGACCTCGGCCAGTGCAGAGGCCCCAGACAAAATTTCAGACCTTGTAAGTAGCTAGATATCAAAGTCCACACTACAAGAAAAAACATGTATTTCCTCTCCAGAACCAAGCTGTTTTTTTCCCCCTGCTCCCACTCCACCAGAGGAGTGAGGTAAAGGAAGTCAGGCTCAATCTGAGTTGTACCTCACTCCTCAGGAAATCAGAGAGGCCACTCAAAGACCACACAATGTTAGAAAGCACAACAGACTGCCCGTAAATCTGAAAATCTCCTTCAAATATATTTTTATACATATAAATATATAGCATATTGGTATGTTATAAACCAAGTTCATCTGCAAGTAATTCAATTTAGTGATTTGCACACAGCACAGAAGTGCTCTGCACAGCGTCAGGTGTCTGAGGCTGATCACAAAAGCAATCAGATCACTCTGGAGAGCAGCTGTGCATCAAGGAGATTGCTTTTATCTAAGTGATAAAAACCTTGTAGACTGTGAACAATACGGGGCATAAAACGTAACATTTTTAATGAGCAACATAAAAGATGAATAGGATGAGCACAAAAAACGGCAATTTAGTCAGAAGATGGGGAAAAGGAGCCTCCAGAACATGACATTTTATAGCAAGTGGGGTTTGCAGTAAGCAGAATTTAGAGGGGGAAACAGTATTTTTCTCTTCTAATTAATCCAGTTGGGGTACCCGGCAAATCAATCACAAGTGTTCAGGCATCAGCTGAGCGAATCTAAAGAACAAGAATTAACATATTTTGGACCTGTTTCAGATACAAAATAAGTTGTTGAAACTCCATTTATTTCAATGAAGATGCAAAATTGGCCTTTTTACTGTAATCTTCTACATCAACATGAAAGAAAAAGCATAAACCATTAAGCATTAAACTGCCTTTCTATTTTATTTCTTTTATGATGCTCCTAGCAGGACATTAACAGCAGATTACACCTTTTGTGAGCCATCTAACAGGATATTAATGGCAGAAGGGTGCCCAATAAATAAAATTATTGTTATTACTACTATTTATAGCTGGCTTGTCAGTACCAAGGAATAAAACTTTAACATTTGGAAAGTCAGGAGCTACTCCAGCCCTCTGCATTTCCAACCATCCTCTTCAACAGCATTATTCTTTTTCGGCCCAACTTTAAAACAACTAAAACTTCATTTCAGGACCTCAATTTGTTTTTAATTTCAGGTGCTAAAGATGCACAGCGGAGATCTGAAGACTGCAATAACAGGCAAAGCCTAATCCAGAATAGCTACAAGTAAGAAGAAAATAACCAGGAGCTTCAATTCACTCCGACAGAAGCACAACTGGATGCAGACTTGGAAAACATGTGTACAAATATTTCATATCCCTCTCAATACTCTTTTTTCATCTCTGGTGCCTTTCTACATTGTGTTGTGCTTTCTCATCACTCCTTACATACCATTAGATAATTTAATATGTCTTGCTTACAGACAGTTACAAGCATTTTTTAACTCATTACAAAATGAAGGCCAACTGTAAACTAGGAATAAAAGTTTGGGTTTTTTTCTAGAATTTTTTTCTAGTTTTCTAGAAGAATTTTCTAGTTTATTTTTTCTAGATCTTTTTCAATAATAAAAGCTGTAGCTATCAAACAATCATTTCCAGGAGGGAGTGTTCCACACCTGAAACTAAAGTACAACCAGATATACACTCACCTACACACAGACTTTTAAGTGTTTCAGCTTTATAGAATCAGCCCACAGGTCTGGGTTGGGGGGGGAAATAAAACAAACAACTTTTAAAAAAATCATCTCCTTGTCTCCAGCTTTCACTTTCTATATTTAATGTGCAAAAAAATAAAAAAATAAAAAAATCCACAAGCTTGACAATGCTCTACCAGCATTTACATCTGAGTCATCTTATTGTATTTACAGAGACTGCACAGGAACAAAAGATCATTTGCCTGCAGAAACATCAACATTTATCTTGGTTTAAAAATTCTGAAAAGCACATATTAGTCCTGATATACCAGTATTGTGTCCCTAGTCTACTCCTACACCTTGCTAAACTTCTTGCTATGGGAAGACAAACTTGTACATCTCTGGCACGGAAAAGCTTTTCATTTAATGCATTTTAAAAGCCCAGAAAGGACTCAAAGTAAAATGTTCAAACAAAACACCACACTTAAATATAATTTCTTTTAAAACACAGATATTAAAACACTTAAAAGGGTAATGTTTTCTCACAGTTCACAGCTGTATCCTGGGTAATTATTATTACTCCCTTTCCTTTTCTTCTTACTTTCTTTTTATAGCTTATTATCTTATCTTTCTTTGCCCCTTGCATACCCAGAGTAAATTTTCTGTCTAACAAGTTAAGGAAACACTGCAGGCCTGACTTCTTCCCATGACAGCTGGTTTTGTAGGTCTTTAAAAAATCTGCGATTAGTCCTAAAAATGTCCACTAAACCTCTGAGCTCTTGGAGAGCAAGCCCTCTTCACCCATGGTAGAGCAGCAAAGCCAATTTTCCAAGAACCCTCTCAAATCAGTTTTCCCACTGCAGAAAAATTTATTTTTAAGAAAACAGCTGAAGTTTCCATATACAACTGCTTCTTGACTGCCAAAGAGAGACTATTTAAAAAAAGAAAATATAATAATCCTAAGAATGGTTTGGGGTTTTTTTGTTTCCATTGCCCTCCCCCCCTTTTTCTTTTCCCCTCTGTATTTTATAAAAGGGTTTTTCTTCAGTGCACTTGCTCCTATGGATACCTTCCTTTATAAAGGTGCAGAGAACCAACTGACTCATGGTTTAGATCAGCAAAAATTCTTGATGACTTACACTTGGTGTTTGCAGGACAGGACACATAACAGCCCTGCCAAATACCTTCTTGCTTTGTTCCTTCTACCTTAAGGGCTTGTGCTTATAATCTGTCTCTCTCTGTATAAACTGTGCTATAGAAGCAGATGGAAGCCAACAGAAGCAGATGTTTTGATCCAAATGACTTTTGAAATACTTCCACTGACTTCAGCAAACTAGAAAGGTGAGAGAGGCAGTGAAGAGAGGCATATTTTCTACATCTAGTATCCAAAGATGCGCCCTCCCCTCTGCATGAAGCGTGCCAGCAGAGTCAGTCCGGGAGCGTGAAGCCTTGCCAGCAAATTTCCTTCTACTACAGCAGCAGTGTTTTCCTGCACCTGCACAAGAATGGGGAACTCTGGAATGAGATGCACTTCTAGAATCTCTGGCTCTTGGGCACAGAACACTAAGCCAGGCCATGCAGATTGTTGGATGATGTGTTGCCATGGGTTAGCTAGGCAGAGGGGAGAGTCTGTGCCTGCAGGGGACCAGGTTTTCAAACCTTTTTAACCAAGTAGTGATTCCTGTCCTTGATCATCAGCAAATACAAACCTCTGTGTTACGGTTTAATTTCTCAAACCAGCACACTCTGCTACGCTGGAAAGCCAACAGAGAACTTCTGTGCCAGAGCTGATGCAGACAGACTCTGGGAGCCACAAAGGAAAAGGCAGGGGGCGAGGGGGATAAACTTTTAAGGCATCCACGTTCATCACCTTGATGGCTCGTTGTGCCTGTGCAAAGGAGCAGCAGGGGACACAGGAGCAGGCACTGCTCTCCCAGAGCTCCTCCATCACACACAGCTCTGCTGTCCCTGACCCTGCTGGTGGCAGGACCCCGAATTGCACACCGTGCTTGTGACCGCGTGCCCATCTATGGCTTCTGCACACTCTGGCTCCAGAGCACAGAGCTGGCCAGGCTGTTTGGGATGGCACTGAGCCCAGAGACCACTGCACAGGCAGCTTCAAGGCCTCCATGAGTCACTGACCTTGGCAGACCCACCAGCACTCAGCTATTAAGCCATAAAATATTAAGAATTACTCGTGGACAGCTTCCAGAATCTGATGCTGTCCAGAAATGTTTGTGCTGCTTGTGCATGTCCTGTACAAATCCCATACCCAAAATAGAAAATCCACCCTCATTGCAACTGATTTACTGGTCTCAAAGATGAGCAAATATGCGTCAAAAAACATCCAGAGCACAGGGGTATCTGTTTTCCTGGCGGCAGACTGCAGCACACCAGCTGTGATCTTCAAGTATTAGAAAGCAGATAAAATACAGTTATTTTTCACAGCAATCTGAGGATTATAGACACAGAGATAGACATAGTGATGATTTTCCCTGCATCTGTGGATCTGTAATCCCTTTGTTCTGTTCAGGGTGAAGTTTGCCATTAGTTTTCTCTTGTCCTGCAATCCTGACAGCCAAACCACGGCAATATGCTGCTCTAGGGGGGCAGCTACGGACAGTGAAAAGCAACAGGTCTCTATCTCTTATCTGTGACTTCCACTGCAGGGCTGGGAATAGGGCAAGAAACCCAGGGAAAAGCTAAGCCATCTCAACAAATACACTGGGCTAAACACAAATAAGCACACAATCAAATGCAGGCTTGTTCATACAGAGTTTTTGACACTAGTCTTGGCCTGAGCTACAGATCAGCAGCAGCTCCTGCACCAAAGCTTTGGTTTAAAGCCACCAGTTTTCCTCATGGAGGATCCTGTGAACATGACAAATGTCAACTCCAGCAGATCGCTGAGTCAGAACGGTTTGGTTTTTATTTACGCTGTCAAAAATTACTGAATTCTATCCACAATGTCGAGGCTACCAGATGCTGCCATCTTAGTTAGCAGAACAACGTAAACAAAATTTTATTTTGGGAAACCAACATCCAAATGACTGAGGATAAAGATATAATAAAAGTCTCAGCCTAATTTAGAGTCCCAGAAGCTGCTTTCATTTCATTAAAGCACTGTTGCGGGCGCTTTGAGAGAAAACAATGATTGTGAACTTTGGCCATGCCCAAATGGTCGCTGTGAAGCTGCTGCCAAGGGTGGAAAGTTTCTCCAAAAAACCTTTGTCCAATTCCTTGTAACAGAAACTGTAATTAACTTTTATCTGTTAAAAATCAACTAACCAAAGTTCTAAATCCATCATTGCCACAGGTAGAACTGCTGAATTCAAGGATGTAACGGTGCAAACTTGTATCTACAGTGCTGTCGCACACACCTTGGGAAGACAGTCCACAACACAAACTGGAAAACTCAGAACTGCGCAAAAGTTACCCAGTTCTAAACAATTATTCTGATATTCTCCAAAACAAAGCAAACTAGAAATCCCCACCAAACTCAAGGGAATGTGATACCTGAGATCTGATTGTTGTTCAGTTCGGCTTAAGAAAAAGATGCTGCAGGCAGCTTCATCATTAACAAGTTTTTCCAAGAGTCAAATTTTTTTACAGCACTGATCCATTTGACAAAACTTCGATATTGAATGGAGTCTGCCATGTTTCCAATCAGTACTGAACAAAATCAAAGTTATATGCTTTGCTGTTGTATGATTCTGCAGGAGCTGGATGAAAACCACCAGACTTTATTCTCTAGACATGGACACACAGTGTTCAGTACATAAAAACTTACTGGTTTGATGGCCAGAAAAAAATTCAATTAGAGAATTGAAGAAAAAAAGCTGCATGTAACCATAATGTAAGGAAATCTTCTGTATCACTGGGATAGTTAGGAAAAAAAACAAACCTGACACATCCATAAATCAGGGGCTGTTTACAGAGAGGGTTCAGCCTTTTCCAGCTGTCATCTTCAGGAAATCAGTTCTGCAGTTGTGACTCAGGCACTGGAAAGCAGGAGATGCAAACAATTCCGAGCACCACAGATTAAGAGCCAGTTAGATACACCCTGCTAACAAATTACCATGAATATTTCAAGTGAAGAGTGCTTTTCTAGGTTTGAGGCAATCTACAAGTTCCTTCTCCCATCAGTGTTTTTTATCAGCTTTGCTCATTCCCTTTCCATCATTTTTTAGATCCTATTTGTCACCAATTTATGTTGGTCCTCACTATTCAGTGGAAATTAGCTTTCCAAAATAAAATAAGTGCTCTCACAGACTAGTCTGAATGCAAACTGAATAGCAAAATGAACCATTTTTGTCTGATAATGTGGCTTCCTCCTGATCATTAAATAAATTTTTCTTTTCAGACTACATGAATAAGAATTGCTCTCACTTTTATAGTTTTTATTTGTGGGTAATTTACAAGTAATTATGTTTATTTGACAGCTAAAATTCAAGATGCGCTTTATTGTTTATTGCCAGAAAAAATTACCAGGCCACCAATTGTTTACTCTGTTTATGGGTTGCCAGTACACAGAACATGCAGGCAAACCAAAATTTCATTTCTGAAAGAGATCTACATAAAAATATAAGTTTTAACTACTAAAATTTATCCAATTTCATCAAAGTCCAACACTGAGAAAATAAAACTAAGCCCCAGCTCCCTTTAACACATATGGTGATTTTTTTTCAATACTGATTTATGTGCCCCCACTTAACATTTATTTCTGTGTTTAGAAATGCATCATTGTGTACTAAAAATTCATCACAAGAAATTTTGGAAGTCCAGAAGATAATAAAATCCATTCTTTGGATGAGCAGTGGATCACTTATCTCTCACAATATTTGTGGCTGATCTCTGCCCCGTGTGCATGTGTTAATCAAATGGATTTTATAAATGCACATCTAGAAAAGTTAAATTTAATTTAAAACCCTGGAATGAACAAAAAAAAGAGAAAGTTTTAAGGTACTTCATTTCTCTTTTGGTGTTATTCGGTTAATGTCTCCTTCTCTTTTAAAGAAGTCTTTTAAAGCCAGTTTCCTGTGAAGAGAGAGAAGCCAGATTGATCTCTCTTCATCTATTTTCATTCCTAATGATGGTTTCCTCTTTAAAAAAGACATAGAAAAACTAAGGCAGAACTGCACAGGAAAAGGAACTTCCAGGAAGGCATGCCTTAAGGAAAAGAAAACACTGAAAAACTCAGGTCTGAGTTCTCCCCCACGAGGGTTGGGAGAAGGTAAACAGAGAAAGTTTGGATATGTGATATGAAACAAACACACACACAATCACTCCCTGCCTCTCCCCTACATACTTCTGAAAAACGTGGTTAACTTGGCACTTGGAGCCTTGCACAGAATTATGTCTGATCACAGAAGCCTGAGGCACTCCAGAGGTGGATCTTCTCTTTATGCAAATAGCAAATACAAAATAAATCCCACAATTTTATCAAGGTGTTGGTGCATTAGGCACAAACATACCAAAAATTTGCAACTATAGTATTATTCCAACAGACAAACCCAAACAAACAAAGAACTTGCACACATTTGTTCTGTTTTCTGGGTGAACCAATTCACATATTTTTTTTTATTAGTCTGTTAAATTGCTGTATTTGGCACCTAAATTTAAATCTCCTACAGGAAATTACATTGGAACTCTGTACATCAGATTTTAATCTGTCTATAGCAACAAGTTTCTCACTTGCAACAAAGGAAGGAGACTGAAGTTCATGAAGTTGCACCATTGTCACTTTGCTCTACTGAAGAAGGGTATTCACTCTTCGGTTTAAAATTGCCCTCATCAAAAAATAAAAACCATTGTTTTCAGTGAGAAGTTATTTTCCTGTTGTTATTATTATGATTTCAGTTATATTTTCATGGATTAGGGGATTTTAA